>JAWPHD010020071.1:0-33244 GCA_037043455.1 Cyrtodaria siliqua | reverse complement strand
CCTAGATACTGTTCAATATACATGATATAACAATGCTATTTAAAGAAAAACTTAACTCGGTCCTCAATTTATATATTTGCACATAGCTAATCGGTCATGTATCATGTTTGCAGTAAATAGAATAGATTTCCATGCTTTTTCAATGCAAATTCCATTACATGGTCCAAGTATTAACTTTCACACCCCACCCGACCCTTTTTCCAAGAAGCGCAAACGGGGTTGGCTGGGGTATGGAATAAAACCTTAATTCCGGCTTTAAAAGTTTGTATATTGTAAAATTAAAACATTTAATAGGTAATTTTAAACAGGTTAACGCATTATTTCAGTAAAAAATGTTTTTAAACATGTTTTATTGTTGAAATATCCATTATAGCATCCTGATAATAAGATTTCCCATCGCTTAACGGAATTAAGGCGGAGACATGTAATGACCGTTGGTAAATAAGTCTTTAAATAAATATCGAAAATATAAATAGACTCAAAATAGATAAAATCGTTTACGAAATTCACCTATGTTTCAGACTGCGCTTCAGCCCCAACTGCAGCAACAAATGGAGGGGTGACTGGTACAACTTTCCTACAGCGAGATACAGTAACTTACACATGTGATGCAACTTATGCAGTAACCTCGGGTGGAACAACCACAGCAACCTGTCTGGCTAGTGGAAGTTGGGACAACCCCACCGCTCCAGTTTGTCTTAAAGGTACACAAAACAAGCTTGTAGCTGTACAATTAAGATGTGTCACATGCTATATATATATATATATAAGTTAATAGCACAAGTTGTTTTTTTAGTATATGAAAATACACTAGTGTATTTATACATACGTTGCCTATATTGATATAATATACATTGAACATCCTAGCAGCGGCACTATTGACCTTGGACAACAAAAGGTCGCATTAATATGACAAAGGTTTCAATGACTATCTTCATTGTGAATTTCTAAGCTATAGTTTTTTTTGTATTATATTTACACGAGCATAATTGTGTTTTAATTATATTGCCTATTGATGCTGCCTTGCTGGTTAGAGATTAGATCATGGCGGGGATTTCTTTATTTACACTGTCCTGTTTTAATGGGATGACAGTAGGGTAAGTGTGAGGTTTGGTGCACCCTAGAACAGGTTTAAACCCCCAGTATCCTTTGTTTCCACTGACCGTTCCAAGGCGGTAGCCCTATTGTCAACACTTTTGTGTTTGTGATGTCGTTTGCATTTTTTATTACTTTTGCCTTCTCGGTTGTCTGTTTGCGTGTTTATTTTTGTATTTTGTGGTTGACTGTCGTCCTTGACTGCTGCTTTCCCTGTCCGATATATTTATCTTTCTTTGGTTGTTTGTAACACACAGAAGTCGAGCATCTGTTACTATAAATAGATTGTTATATGTTACACTTCGAATTCTCTGTCTTTCTTCTTCCGTTTCGTTTTAAATTCCAAACCCTGTATTAGGGGTATCGTCCTTCTTCTTCTACTTCTTCTTCTTCTTCTTCTTCTCCTCCTCCTCTTCTTCTTCTTCTTCTTCTTCTTCTTCTTCTTTTTCTTCTTGTTCTTGTTCTTGTTCTTCTTCTTCTTCTTCTTCTTCTTCTTCTTCTTCTTCTTCTTCTGTCGTTTTTTATATTGTTTTTATGTATATATTTTTAATTGTAGCATGGTCACTGAAAATTTCCTTTGTAATAGCACAGGTGTAAATCGTTTAATTGAAAATAACACCTGTCAAAATAAATGTTGTTCTACAACTACCAGTTATGGAAAGTTAGAGTATGGCAGGGAGCTGAAATGGAATGCTACAAGTAATAGATAGTGTATGGTTTATTTGAGTTGGTTCATTTAAACATCGAGATTGGCGTAGCCAATCGAGGTGTTTAAATTAACCAACGAGATGAAACCATACTCTATTTGTTTTGTAGCATGTCCATTTCAGCTCTGTTTCAGTTATTTTAACTGTTATTCTCACAGTTATTCTCACAGTTATTCTGACAGGTCTTATTTTCAATTAAACGATTTACACCTGTGTCTGAACAAAGAGAATTGTCTGTGACCATGCTACAAATTTATATATTCAATATATATTTAGAGAGACAATATAGTTTTAGAAAGACAATATATTTTTCGGAATAACATGTATATTTTTCTCAACAATATATATTTTAGGGACACGATATATATTTTTCTGAGTAACATATATATTTTTGTATTAAATAGATATATTTTACACACAACATATATATTTATCGTACAACATATAGTCAGGTTTGGCGCCTCATACACATCGACAGGATACGTAGTGAATCCCTGATATGTTTTTATTCTGACAAGCACAATTGTCGCAGTGAAAGTGTACACATTATTTCACCATAGGATTTCATTCGTAAATATGCATGCAACATATTCGCTCCCCGTCTGTGCATATAGTCTCATGCTGTCCAACTATAAAGGTAGTTTGTAAAGTAATTGCTGTATTACATATGGTGAAGACACTTTATCCTTTTTGGGGTCGTACAATAAAGCCTGCCTGAATGAAAAATGGGGCATGGTACATAATTTGATTTGGAACAGTCAAAGGTATAATGTAGTACTATAATACAATTTTGTTTTTACAAGTTTATGGAAACGGTATCCCTGATTGAGTAGCCGTTTAGTTATACAAAGATTACGAATACTACTAGTTATATAAGTATGCAAATTATCCTTGTATGCGTTGTCAAAAAAACACGATAATGACTATGATTCAGTTCCCACGGTTTATGTCGGTTTTGCGTGTTAAAGCGACAGGCACAATGCAATAAAAATCGATATGTGAGTTATGTGATGAATAGAATCTAACATTCGTTCTCATTCATTAGTGAATTTATTAAACTCGTTAGCAAAGATGATATAATGCTCGGCAAGAGCCTCGCATTATATCATTTTGCCAACTCGTTTAATAAATTCAATAATGAATGAGTGCTCATGCAAGATCCTTTATATAGCTATTATGATAATAATACATCTTACTAGATAGCAATATTTGTTGTCTAACGCTGAACTCGTTTTATGGACCTTTTTCGAGCCTATTGTATTTGTAGGAGAGAGAATTTGTATAGGTAACTATAAATCACTGTTAGACTTATGGGACAATGGTGGAATACAATGTTGTGTTAGATGATGAGGACCGCCCTATTTAACTTGTGTAAGTAGTAAACATATTAAAACATGAAAGCAGGTTTTTCATTAATCGTGTTGTGGTTTTATTTCTGTTTTGAAAACAATAAATTATCAAAAAACGTTTTGGTATTTATTACAGCTGACTTGTTAATTGTTAGTTTTCTTCATAAAAGTGAAGTTAAAAGTATTACTATTATATACTGCTATACCCTAGCTACTGTACAATATACATGATATAACAATACTATTTAAATAAAAAAACTTAACTCGGTCCTCAATTTATATATTTGCACATAGCTAATCGGTCATGTATCATGTTTGCAGTAAATAGGAAAGATTTTCATGCTTTTTCAATGAGGATTTCATTACGTGGTCCAAGTATTAACTTCCACACCCCCCCCCCCCCAACCCCTTCTCCAAGAAGCGAAATCGGGGTTGGCTGGGGGTATGAAATAAAACCTTAATTCCGGCTTTAAAAGGTTGTATATTGTAAAATTAAAACATGTAATAGGTCATTTTAAACAGGTTAATTATTTTAGTAAAAAATGTTTTTAAACATGTTTTATTGTTGAAATATCCATTATAAAATCCTGATAATATAAGGTTTCCCATCGCTTAACGGAATTAAGGCGGAAACATGTAATGAACGTTGGTAAATAAGTCTTTAAATAAATAACGAAAATATAAATAGACTCAAAATAAATAAAATCGTTTACGAAATTCACCTATGTTTCAGACTGCGGTTCAGCCCCAACTGCAGCAACAAATGGAGGGGTGACTGGTACAACTTTCCTACAGGGAGATACAGTAACCTACACATGTGATGCCACTTATGCAGTAACCTTGGGTGGAACAACCACAGCAACCTGTCTGGCTAGTGGAAGTTGGGACAACCCCACCGCTCCAGTTTGTCTTAAAGGTACAAGAAACAAGTTTGTAGCTGTATAATTAAGACGTGTCATCTGTTATATATATAAATTGATAACATGAGTTGTTGTTTTAGTATACTTAAAGGGAAAAAAAAGGCAACTCGGGAATTTCCGCTATATGTTTTATATACTGCACACATAATTCCACATAATATTCCAAAGAAATCCCAAGATGTTTTGTAAAACAAACTTGCACTTGTAGAGAAAGGACACAACTGTTATGCTGTCGACGTTCTAATCATGGTACATTTTGTAACAAGACATTCATAAATGTTGAAGTTCCTCTTTGAAAAATTGAGCCATTTCAGTACTGTATTTAACGTAACGAGTTTGCAGAATTTTGCATCATAAGTTTGTTCACATGCTTGAGCCGAACGCGTTCTCTGACAATAAGTAAACTTTGAAGCAATACTATTTGCGGTGTTTCGTGTTATTTTAGACTTTTTGCCGTATTGAAAAATCGTACGTAGCCATGTACTATTCGATTAACAGTAGCATATTGTACATTTTTCCTTTCAGTATATATAGAAATACACTAGTGTTGCATATTTTCATTTAGTATAACTCACGGAGCGTGCCCTAAAGAATAAAAAAACATCATTTTAATAATCCTCTGTAGTGTATTTGCAAAACGCTTTGATGTTTTATGTTATACAATTTTAATAAAAGCAAGGTGTATTGTCAACATACACATTATTATTGTTATAATACTCATTAAATTCAATCTTAGTTTACAGGTAAACATAGCGTGTATATTGGATTTGTCATGACGACGTCGGTGTCATGAAACGAACAACTGGTGTCATACAAAACTAATTTTCTTGCAAGAATTACATAACATCAGTTGTTGTTTTAGTATATGGAAATATTTTAGTGCATATTTACATACTTGGCCTATATTCATTTAATATAGCGTGAGAATCGTGCTTTAAAGAAGAAATAATTGGCCTCGTAATGCCGTAACGGACGTAATTCTGTCATTATAACGATCCACTATATTGCATTTGCAAAGCGCTTTGTTGTTTTTTGCTTTGCAATTTTATTAAAAGCAAGAAGTATTGTTACAATACTCATTTAAATTTGTCTTCGTTGTCAAGTAAACATAACGCGTATATGGCATCACGACATATTGCTGCGTCATGGGTCACTGGGAGGATGAGTAGGCATACTTTTAGTAAAACATTATCCATGACCCATCAAATAGTGACCAGGATGAATTACACTAGCAGTTACATAAAAAAGGATAAAAATATCGGACAGGGAAAGCAGCGTTCAAGGACGACAGTCAACCACAAAACACAAAAACAAACACGCAAACAGACAAACGAAAAGACAAAAGTAATAAAAAATGCAAACGACATTACAAACACAAATGGGTTGACAATAGGGCTACCGCCTTGGAACGGTCAGTGGCAAAGTAGGCCACTGGGGGTTTAAACCGGTTCTAGGGTGCACCAAACCTCAACCCATATGTAAGAAAGTCCCCAACTTTCATAGTAAGTGCCATCCATCTGCTTAACATATGTATGTTATGATCAATTATTTTGTTTTTGAGTGACACCAATGCATATAAGAATTATGTTTATTGAGCTACACTCAATAAATAAACACCATATTACATTATCTTACAGTGAAATCCAAGCAGCAGCACGAATGACATTGTTTGGCATTCGCCGAAGTATTTGTAACGTTTTTAAAAAATAGACGACGCAGGAAGTCCATTGTTCTATAACTGTCATACATATGTCCGCGAGTGGTGTTTGTTACTATAAATACTTTCAAGACATGTATATAACATGTAAATAGTCAGCGACATGTAGTGTGACTTGTTCACGTGAGTAACATTGAAAATAGAAAACTAAAGAAAATAAGTATAAACATTTTAAAAAGAAGCATTAAATTGAATGGAGTGTGGTTATAAGGCTATATGTTTTCTTAAAACAAGTCCATGGAAATTGGTGTAATACAACGAACGCATTCTCAACTTTATAGTAGTGCCACACTCAACCAAAATTTTTTCTGATACCGGGTCGACAATTCCTGCCTTTTATTTGCTGAGCGTCAACCAGTTGACATACAAGTTCCCTTTCTGGGAAGTCTTTAGTATGAACTGGTCAGAGTTTGGACACAAGACCTCCCGCATGCGAGTCGGACGCTCTACTATTACGCCATAGTTGAATACGAGTAGAATGTTTTTTTAGTTGGTAGCTCATACTGTAAATAGGGGATCTTAGATGAGTACTCATTCATTTTTGCTAACGAGTTTAATAAATTCAATAATGAATGAGAACGAATGTTAGATTATATTTATCACATAACTCACATATCGATTTTTATTGCATTTTGCCTGTCACTTTAACATGCGAAACCGACATAAACCGTGGGAATTGGATCATATACATTATCGTTTTTAGCTCTACTGGCCAACGGCCAGCAGAGCTTATGGGATGGTGTGTTGTCCGTCGTCCGTCGTCCGTCCGTCGTCCGTCGTCCGTCGTCTGTTAACTTTTGTCTCGTTAAGACGATAGGGCCTCCATTTTTTATTTGATCTTTACCAAACTTTAATAGATTGTTAATATCAATGAAAGCTCGGACAAGTTTGAAAACCAGCCAGATCGGACTAGTATCAGCGGAGTTATGGTCCTTGATTTAGTTAAAAATGCTATATTTTGCCTCGTTAAGACGATAGGGCCTTCATTTTTCATCCTATCTTTATCAAGCTCTACCACATTGGTAATATTAATGAAAGCTCGGACAAGTTCGAAAACCAGCCATATCGGACTAGTAACAGCGGAGTTATGGCCCTTGATTTAGTTAAAAATGCTATATTTTGCCTCGTTAAGACGATAGGGGCTTCATTGTTCATCCGATCTTTACCAAACTTTATCAAATTGTTAATGTCGTTGAAAGCTCGAACAAGTTCGAAAACCAGCCATATCTGACCAGTAACAGCGGAGTAACGGCCCTTGATTTAGTTAAAAATGCTATATTTTGCCTCGTTAAGACGATAGGGGATTCATTGTTCATCCGATCTTTACCAACTTTATCAGATTGTTAATATCAATGAAAGCTCGGACAAGTTTGAAAGCCATTCATATCGGACCAATAACAGCGGAGTTATGGCCCTTGATTTAGTTAAAAATGCTATATTTTGCCTCGTTAAGACGATAGGGCCTTCATTTTTCATCCTATCTTTATCAAGCTCTACCACATTGGTAATATTAATGAAAGCTCGGACAAGTTCGAAAACCAGCCATATCGGACTAGTAACAGCGGAGTTATGGCCCTTGATTTAGTTAAAAATGCTATATTTTGCCTCGTTAAGACGATAGGGGCTTCATTGTTCATCCGATCTTTACCAAACTTTATCAAATTGTTAATGTCGTTGAAAGCTCGAACAAGTTCGAAAACCAGCCATATCGGACCAGTAACAGCGGAGTAACGGCCCTTGATTTAGTTAAAAATGCTATATTTTGCCTCGTTAAGACGATAGGGGATTCATTGTTCATCCGATCTTTACCAACTTTATCAGATTGTTAATATCAATGAAAGCTCGGACAAGTTTGAAAGCCATTCATATCGGACCAATAACAGCGGAGTTATGGCCCTTGATTTAGTTAAAAATGCTATATTTTGCCTCGTTAAGACGATAGGGTCTTCATTTTCGTCCGATCTTTACCAAACGTTAACAGATTGATAATATCAATGAAAGCTTGGACAAGTTCGAAAACCAGCTATATCGGACTAGTAATAGCGGAGTTATGGCCCTTGATTTAGTTATAAAGGCTATATTTTGCCTCGTTAAGACGATAGGGTCTTCATTTTCATCCGATCTTTACCAAACGTTAACAGATTGATAATATCAGTGAGACCTTGGACAAGTTCGAAAACCAGCCAGATCGGACCAGAAACAGCGGAGTTATGGCCCTTGATTTAGTTAAAAATGCTATATTACGATAGAGCCTTCGTTTTTTGTCCGATCTTTGCCAAACTTTACCAGATTGTTAATATAAATGAAAGCTCGGAAAAATTCGAAAACTAACCAGATTGCACCAGAACAGCGGAGTTATGGCCCTTGATTTAGTTAAATATGCTATATTTTGCATCGTTAATACGATAGGGCTTTCATTTTTCATTCAATCTTTACCAAACTTTACCAGATTGTTACTCTCAATCAAAGCTCCAACACATTTCAATCCCAGCCAGATTGGACCATTTACAGCAGAGTTATGGCCCTTGATTTTCTGAAATATGCTATATTTTGGCCTCATTAAGAAGAAAGGGCCTTCATTTGGCCAGATTTCAGTGAAACTTTTCAAGGATGATCAGTACCAAGCCTAGTTGTACATGTCGTCACCGTGTTCTGGTTGAATGATTTTGGCAGAGTTATGTCCTTTTAAAGGTTTTAATACACAAACTTTGTCTGGACTAGTTCTCCTGAACATCTCCTCACATTTCAACCAAACAACAGGGATGATCAGCACCAAGCATAGTTGTGCATATCATCGTGGCATTCCGGTTAACAGATTTTTGATGGGGTTATGGTCCTTTAAAGGTTTTTGATACACAAACATTTTCCGGGCTAGTTCTACTGAACCCCTGACTGGATTTTAACGAAACTTGAAAAGGTTGATCAGTATCAAGCCTAGTTATGCATATCGTAGCCATATTCGGGTTGAATGATTTTTGGCAGTTATGTCCCTTTAAAGGTTTTAATAGCCAAACGTTGTCCAGATTAGTCTCTTCTGAACTCCTTGCTGCATTTCAACGAAACTTGATGGGGATGATCAGTACCAAGCCTAGTTGCACCTGTCATTGCCGTGTTTTGGTTGAATGAATTTTGGCAGAGTTATGACCCCTTAAAGGTTTTAATACACTAACTTTGTACAGACTAGTTCTCCTGAACCTCTGGCTGGATTTCAGCGAAACTTGTCAGGGACAATCAGTACCAAGCCTAGTTGCGTATATCTTCACCATGCTCTGGTTGAACGATATTTGAAAGAGTTATGACCCCTTATACATAAACTTTATCTAGAGCCAGTAGAGCGTCCACAGGCCCTCTTGGGCCTCTTGTTTTTTACTAGGCTTATTTGCATACTTATATATATATAACTAGTGGTATATCGAAAATATAGAATGGTGTTCCACTCCCAAATCGTAAGCTATGTGATAATTCAATTTAAAATAAGCAAATGCGGATATTTGTAGCGCATTAGCCGTTTATACATGTAAATTATCAACACATGTTTAATGACATAAAGTTGCGGTGGCCGATTGGTTAGCAAATGGATATAAAAATAAATGTCTATGGTTAGCATTCTTTGCGACTCTTTCAAAATGTCTCGGGTTCGATTCCAGGTGCGGTCACATCTCCGATTTTTAAAACACACTCCTGCAATCCCGCAGGATAACTATGCAATCTCGTACAAGGTATTTTGAAAGTTTGCATTCTTTCAAGTGGAGTGTAAAACCGTCGATCCCATTGCAGGGAGAGCCATACCCCGTGCACATTAAACACATTGCTGAACTTTTGTGTTTTTACAACCGTAAAAAACCTAGCCTTATCTCTATGTGTCCCCAATAAAGGTTTTTAAGGTAAAACAAATAATTTAAAACAACAGAAAGAAGAAGAAGAACGATACACGATACAGGGTTTGGAATTAAAAAAAAAGAAAGAAGAAAGACAGACATCGAAGTGTAACATGTAAATGAATCCCAAACAAAAATGGACATTACAATCTATGTAAAGTAACACTCGCTCGACTTCTGTCTGTTACAAACAAACAAAACATTTATTGAAACCTTTGTCATATTAACGCGACCTTTTGCTTTCCGAGGTCAATCGTGCCGCTGCTAGGATTGTCACTGTAGCTTAGTATCATGTTGTATGATATACATGGCATAATTAAAATCAAACTTTACACATGCGTTTGCTTTATTTCAATACGGTTGTGTTTATTTGTATATGTTATACGTAGACAAATCTGGTTAACTTTCTGCGTGTACGCTCGTATTTCCATTATAGAAGTTGTCTCACACATGTTGTTTTGTAATGGGAAACAACTGTGTATGATAATTTATAACTCTAACACACTGATGATTCTAAATGTGTCTATACTTGTTTTAAATAATACTCCAGATAAACTTTTATCCTGATAATCGTCTTAAGCAAGTTATTTAATTCGGCTCCTTTTTAAAAAGTGCCATTTAATAGTTGTTAAGTTAAATAATCACGCAACTGTACATTTCTGAAGAAAGCTAACAACAATGAATGACAAACATACTGGCACTAAGTTAAGTAAATGTGTTAGATAATTGACTTATTATCGCTATTATGATAAGAATACATCTTACTAGATAGCAAGCTATGTTGTCTAACGCTGAAGTCCTTTTATGGACCTTTTGTGGGAGAGAGAATTTGTGTAGGTAACTGTAAATCACTGTTAGACTTACTGCATGAGACAATGGTGGAATTCAATGTTGTGTTAAATGATGAGGACCGCCCAATTTAACTTGTGTAAGCAGTAAACATATTAGACGTCAGACGTACACTTTGCAGTTTAGGTTTCTATTATGTTTTGTTAGCGCAATTTGTGGGTAATACAACGGTGTTTCTTTTAACACTCAAACGAAGACTGCGCTATACATATATACAAAATTGGAACGAGAGGTTAAATGACTCACCTCGAGCAATATTTTATCTAACAATTTCGAGCTTTAGTTTCAGTCGTATTTAGTCAGAGTGAATATTCAAAAGTTTAGCATTAACAAGACTTGGAGTTTTAGCACAGAGGCTTGAAACTGAAACGGGTAGATTGAAAAGCTGATACAAACACCAAGAGAAAATAGAAAATGTAACATATGCAATATGAAGATGAGTTTCACTTTTTATTCGAGTGAAGCCTTTACTCAGATTTAAGGAAAGAACACTTTAAAAAGAGTATGATAATGGACCTTTGGAAACGGCCGAGCACGACACATTCGAAATATTCCAGTCTCGGTTTGATTGAGACTGTTTCATGAGCGGTAGAGAAATATGCTAGCTACCGCTCACGCCCTCTAGCCCCGGGTTGAGCAGAACTCAATATTCTTAAAATCAATAGTACAATAAAATCTTATTTTACTGAAAGGGTTAGCATGTATAAAGCGATTACTTTCTTGCAAATAGACTGTAAAACAAATATTAAGAATCTAGCATCCTACGTTTACCAAGCGTTTAATTTACGAAACGAATTATTATTTGACGAGTAATATTAGCTCTCCTGTTGTAAAGGTACATTTACTGTTTTACATTTGGGAAATTGACTGCATAATGTTGAAGGGTACACAAACAGTCTCATTCTCATGTGTTTTAACACTTGATAAATCTAAAGTACTAGTGTTGAAGTTGTAATTATATACATTTTAAATGCATACACTGTTGTAGTACAATATATATGCTGCATCATTGTTCTTGCCATGAAACGTAAGTGTTAGTAACATTATGTTATATATTTAGATTTGCTCAAGGGTCATCTATGACTTTTTGCAAATTATGTATGCAACTATGTACGGTTAATTGGGGATGGCTTCGACCCCAGTTGACCAATGACGAGGAAATAAAAGCTTCTTCTTCTATTAAAACATAAAAGCAGGTTTTTCACTAATTGTTTTTGTGGTTTTATTTCTGTTTTAAAAACAATGTATTATCAACAACCGTTTCGATATTTATTCCAGCTGAATTGTTAATTGTTAGTTTTCTTCACAAAAGTGAAGTACAAAGTATGACTATTATATACTGCTATACCCTAGATACTGTTCAATATACATGATATAACAATGCTATTTAAAGAAAAAACTTAACTCGGTCCTCAATTTATATATTTGCAAATAGCTAATCGGTCATGTATCATGTTTGCAGAAATAGGAAAGGTGTCCATGCTTTTAAAATGCAAATTCCATTACATGGTCCAAGTATTAACTTTCACACCCCACCCGACCCTTTTTCCAAGAAGCGAAAACGGGGTTGGCTGGAGTATGAAATAAAACCTTAATTCTGGCTTTAAAAGTTTGCATATTGTAAAATTAATACATTTAATAGGTAATTTTAAACAGGTTAACGCATTATTTCAGTAAAAAATGTTTTTAAACATGTTTTATTGTTGAAATATCCATTATAAAATCCTGATAATAAGATTTCCCATCGCTTAACGCAATTAAGGCGGAAACATGTAATGACCGTTGGTAAATAAGTCTTTAAATAAATATCGGAAATATAAATAGACTCAAAATAAATAAAATCGTTTACGAAATTCACCTATGTTTCAGACTGCGGTTCAGCCCCAACTGCAGCAACAAATGGAGGGGTGACTGGTACAACTTTCCTACAGGGAGATACAGTAACTTACACATGTGATGCCACTTATGCAGTAACCTCTGGTGGAACAACCACAGCAACCTGTCTGGCTAGTGGAAGTTGGGACAACCCCACCGCTCCAGTTTGTCTTAAAGGTACAAGAAACAAGTTTGTAGCTGTATAATTAAGACGTGTCATCTGTTATATATATAAATTGATAACATGAGTTGTTGTTTTAGTATACTTAAAGGGAAAAAAAAGGCAACTCGGGAATTTCCGCTATATGTTTTATATACTGCACACTTAATTCCACATAATATTCCAAAGAAATCCCAAGATGTTTGTAAAAAAAACTTGCACCTGTAGAGAAAGGACACAACTGTTATGCTGTCGACGTTCTAATCATGGTACATTTTGTAACAAGACATTCATAAATGTTGAAGTTTCTCTTTGAAAATTTGAGCCATTTCAGTACTGTATTTAACGTAACGAGTTTGCAGAATTTTGCATCATAAGTTTGTTCACATGCTTGAGCCGAACGCGTTCTCTGACAATAAGTAAACTTTGAAGGAATACTATTTGCTGTGTTTCGTGTTATTTTAGACTTTTTGCCGTAAGGAAAGATCTTACGTAGCCATGTACTATTCGATTAACAGTAGCATATTGTACATTTTTCCTTTCAGTATATATAGAAATACACTAGTGTTGCCTATTTTCATTTAATATAACTCACGGAGCGTGCCCTAAAGAATAAAAAAAAAATTCATTTTAATAATCCTCTGTATTGTATTTTCAAAACGCTTTGATGTTTTATGTTATACAATTTTAATAAAAGCAAGGTGTATTGTCAACATGCACATTAGTATTGTTATAATACTCATTAAATTCAATCTTAGTTTACAGGTAAACATAGCGTGTATATTGGATTCGTCATGACGACGTCGGTGTCATGAAACGAACAACTGGTGTCATACAAAACTAATTTTCCTTGCAAGAATTACATAACATTAGTTGTTGTTTTAGTATATGGAAATATTTTAGTGCATATTTACATACTTGGCCTTTTTTCATTTAATATAGCGTGCGAATCGTGCCTTAAAGAAGAAATAATTGGCCTCGTAATGCCGTTACGGACATAATTCTGTCATTTTAACGATCCACTATATTGCATTTGCAAAGCTCTTTGTTGTTTTTTGCTTTGCAATTTTATTAAAAGCAAGAAGTATTGTTACAATACTCATTTAAATTTGTCTTCGTTGTCACGACATATTGCTGCGTCATGGGTCATTGGGAGGATGAGTAGGCATACTTTTAGTAAAACATTATCCATGACCCATCAAATAGTGACCAGGATGAATTACACTAGCAGTTACATAACCCATATGTAAGAAAGTCCCCAACTTTCATAGTAAGTTTCAACGATCTGCTATACATGTGTATATTATGATCAATTATTTTGTTTTTGAGTGACACCAATGCATATAAGAATTATGTTTATTGAGCTACACTCAATAAATAAACACCATATTACATTATCTTACCCTGAAATCCAAGCAGCAGCACGAATGACCTTGTTTGGCATTCGCCGAAGTATTTGTAACGTTTTTAAAAATAGACGACGCAGGAAGTCCATTGTTCTATAACTGTCATACATATGTCCGCGAATGGTGTTTGTTACTATAAATACTTTCAAGACATGTATATAACATGTAAATAGTCAGCGACATGTAGTGTGACTTGTTCACGTGAGTAACATTGAAAATAGAAAACTAAAGAAAATAAGTATAAACATTTTAAAAAGAAGCATTTAATTGAATGGATTGTGGTTATAAGGCTATATGTTTTCTTAAAACAAGTCCATGGAAATTGGTGTAATACAACGAACGCATGCTCAACTTTATAGTACTGCCACACTCAACCAAAATTTGTTCTGATACCGGGTCGACCATTCCTGCCTTTTATTTGCTGAGCGTCAACCAGTTGACATACAAGTTCCCTTTCTGTGAAGACTTTAGTATGAACTGGTCAGAGCTTGGACACAAGACCTCCCGCATGCGAGTCGGACGCTCTATTTTTACGCCATATTTGAATACGAGTAGAATGTTTTTGTAGTTGGTAGCTCATACTGTAAATAGGGGATCTTACATGAGTACTCATTCATTTTTGCTAACGAGTTTAATAAATTCAATAATGAATGAGAACGAATGTTAGATTCTATTTATCACATAACTCAACTATCGATTTTTATTGCATTTTGCCTGTCACTTTAACATGCAAAACCGACATAAACCGTAGGAATTGGATCATATACATTATCGTTTTTTGTTTTTTTTTACTAGGCTTATTTGCATACTTATATATATATAACTAGTGGTATATCGAAAATATAGAATAGTGTTCCACTCCCACATCGTAAGCTATGTGATAATTCAATTTAAAATGAGCAAATGCGGATATTTGTAGCGAGTTAGCCGTTTATACATGTAAATTATCAACACATGTTTAATGACATAAAGTTGCGGCGGCCGATTGGTTAGCAAATGGATATAAAAATAAATGTCTATGGTTAGCATTATTTGCGACACTTTCAAAATGTCTCGGGTTCGATTCCAGGTGCGGTCACATCTACGAGTTTTAAAACACACTCCTGCAATCTCGCAGGATAACTATGCAATCTCGTACAAGGTATTTTGAAAGTATGCATTCTTTCAAGTTGAGTGTAAAACCGTCGATCCCATTGCAGGGAGAGCAATACCCCGTGCACATTAAAGACATTGCTGAACTTTTGTGTTTTTACAACCGTAAAAAACCTAGCCTTATCTCTATGTGTCCCCAATAAAGGTTTTTAAGGTAAAACAAATAATTAAAAAAAAAGAAAGAACAAGAAGAACGATACACGATACAGGGTTTGGAATTTAAAAAAAAAGAAAGAAGAAAGACTGACATCGAAGTGTAACATGTAAATGAATCCCAAACAAAAATAGACATTACAATCTATGTATAGTAACACTCGTTCGACTTCTGTCTGTTACAAACAAACAAAACATTTATTGAAACATTTGTCATATTAACGCGACCTTTTGCTTTCCGAGGTTAATCGTGCCGCTGCTAGGATTGTCACTGTAGCTTAGTATCATGTTGTATGTTATACATGGCATAATTATAATCAAACTTTACACATGCGTTTGCTCTATTTTAATACGGTTGTGTTTATTTGTATATGTTATACGTAGACAAATCTGGTTAACTTTCTGCGTGTACACTAGTATTTCCAATATAGAAGTTGTCTCACACATGTTGTTTTGTAATGGGAAACAACTGTGTATGATGATTTATAACACTAACACACTGATGATTCTAAATGTATCTATACTTGTTTTAAATAATACTCCAGATAAACTTTTATCCTTATAATCGTCTTAAGCAAGTAATTTAATTCGGCTCCTTTTTCAAAAGAGCCATTTAATAGTTGTTAAGTTAAATAATCACGCAACTGTTCTTTTCTGAAGAAAGCTAACAACAATGAATGCCAAACATACTGGCACTAAGTTAAGTTTGTGTAGGTAACTGTAAATCACTGTTAGACTTACTGCATGAGACAATGGTGAAATTCAATGTTGTGTTAAATGATGAGGACCGCCCAATTTAACTTGTGTAAGCAGTAAACATATTAGACGTCAGACTTACACTTTGCAGTTTAGGTTTCTATTCTGTTTTGTTAGCGCAATTTGTGGGTAATACAACGGTGTTTCTTTTAACACTCAAGCGAAGACTGCTCGATACATATATACAAAATTGGAACGAGAAGTTAAATGACTTACCTCGAGCAATATTTTATCTAACAATGTCGAGCTTTAGTTTCAGTCGTATTTAGTCATAGTGAATATTCAAAAGTTTAGCATTAACAAGACTTCGAGTTTTAGCACAGAGGCTTGAAACTGAAACGGGTAGATTGAAAAGCTGATACAAACACCAAGAGAAAATAGAAAATGTAACATATGCAATATGAAGATGAGTTTCACTTTTTATACGAATGTAGCCTTTACTCAGAGTTAAGGAAAGAACACTTTAAAAAAAGTATGATAATGGACCTTTGGAAACGGCCGAGCACGACACATTCGAAATATTTCAGTCTCGGTTTGATTGAGACTGTTTCAATGAGCGGTAGAGAAATATGCTAGCTACCGCTCACGCCCTCTAGCCCCGGGTTGAGCAGAACTCAATATTCATAAAATCAATAGTACAATTAAACCTTATTTCACTGAAAGGGTTAGCATGTATAAAGCGATTACTTTATTGCAAATAGACTGGAAAACAAATATTAAGACTCTAGCATCCTACGTTTACAAAGCGTTTAATTTACGAAACGAATTATTATTTGAATAATATTAGCTCTCCTGTTGTAAAGGTACATTTACTGTTTTACATTTGGGAAATTGACTGCATAATGTTGAAGGGTACACATTCTCATTCTCATGTGTTTTAACACTTGATCAATCTAAAGTACTAGTGTTGAAGTTGTAATTATATACATTTTAAATGCATACACTGTTGTAGTACAATATATATGCCGCATCATTGTTCTTGCCATTAAACGTAAGTGTTAGTAACATTATGTTATATATTTAGATTTGCTCAAGGGTCATCTATGACTTATTGCAAATTATGTATGCAACTATGTACGGTTAATTGGGGATGCCTTCGACCCCAGTTGACCAATGACGAGGAAATAAAAGCTTCTTCTTCTATTAAAACATAAAAGCAGGTTTTTCAATAATTGTTTTTGTGGTTTCTTTTCTGTTTTAAAAACAATGTATTATCAACAACAGTTTCGATATTTATTCCAGCTGAATTGTTAATTGTTAGTTTTCTTCACAAAAGTGAAGTACACAGTATTATTATTATATACTGCTAAATACTGTTCAATATACATGATATAACAATGCTATTGAAAGAAAAAACTTAACTCGGTCCTCAATTTATATATTTGCACATAGCTAATCGGTAATGTATCATGTTTGCAGTAAATAGGAAAGGTGTCCATGCTTTTTCAATGCAAATTCCATTACATGGTCCAAGTATTAACTTTCACACCCCACCCGACCCTTTTTCCAAGAAGCGAAAACGGGGTTGGCTGGGGTATGAAATAAAACCTTAATTCCGGCTTTAAAAGTTTGCATATTGTAAAATTAAAACATTTAATAGGTAATTTTAAACAGGTTAACGCATTATTTCAGTAAAAAATGTTTTTAAGCATGTTTTATTGTTGAAATATCCATTATAAAATCCTGATAATAAGATTTCCCATCGCTTAACGCAATTAAGGCGGAGACATGTAATGACCGTTGGTAAATAAGTCTTTAAATAAATATCGAAAATATAAATAGACTCAAAATAAATAAAATCGTTTACGAAATTCACCTATGTTTCAGACTGCGGTTCAGCCCCAAATGCAGCAACAAATGGAGGGGTGACTGGTACAACTTTCCTACAGGGAGATACAGTAACTTACACATGTGATGCCACTTATGCAGTAACCTCGGGTGGAACAACCACAGCAACCTGTCTGTCTAGTGGAAGTTGGGACAACCCCACCGCTCCAGTTTGTCTTAAAGGTACACAAAACAAGCTTGTAGCTGTACAATTAAGATGTGTCACATGCTATATATATATATATATATTAATAGCACAAGTTGTTTAGTATATGAAAATACACTAGTGTATATATACATACGTAGCATATATTGATATAATATACAGTGAACATCCTAGCAGCGGCACGATTTACCTTGGACAGCAAAAGGTCGCATTGATATGACAAAGCTTTCAATGACTATCTTAATTGTGACTTTCTAGGCTATTGTTTTTTTTGTATTATATTTACACGAGCATATTTGTGTTTTAATTATATTGCCTATTGATGCTGCCTTGGTGGTTAGAGATTAGATCATGGCGGGTATTTCTTTATTTACACTGTCCTGTTTTAATGGGATGACAGTAGGGTAAGTGTGAGGTTTGGTGCACCCTAGAACAGGTTTAAACCCCCAGTATCCTTTGTTTCCACTGACCGTTCCATGGCGGTAGCCCTATTGTCAACACTTTTGTGTTTGTGATGTAGTTTGCAATTTTTATTACTTTTGCCTTCTCGGTTGTCTGTTTGCGTGTTTGTTTTTGTATTTTGTGGTTGACTGTCGTCCTTGACTGCTGCTTTCCCTGTCCGATATATTTTTCTTTCTTTGTTTGTTTGTAACACACAGAAGTCGAGCATGTGTTTCCATAAATAGATTGTTATATGTTACACTTCGAATTCTCTGTCTTTCTTCTTCCGTTTCGATTTAAATTCCAAACCCTGTATTAGGGGTAACGTTCTTCTTCTTCTTCTTCTTCTTCTTCTTCTTCTTCTTCTTTTTCTTCTTCTTCTTCTTCTTCTTCTTCTTCTTCTTCTTCTTCTTCTTCTTCTTCTTCTTCTTCTTCTTCTTCTTCTTCTTCTTCTTTTCTTCTTCTTCTTCTTCTTCTTCTTCTTCTTCTTCTTCTTCTTCTTCTTCTTCTTCTTCTTCTTCTTCTTCTTCTTCTTCTTCTTCTTCTTCTTCTTCTTCTTCTTCTTCTTTCAGTTTTCTTCTTCTTCTTCTTCTTCTTCTTCTTCTTCTTCTTCTTCTTCCTTCTTCTTCTTCTTCTTCTTCTTCTTCTTCTTCTTCTTCTTCTTCTTCTTCTTCTTCTGTTTCTTCTTCTTTTCCTTCTTGTTCTTCTTCTTTTCCTTCTTCTTCATCTTCTGTCGTTTTTTATATTGTTTTGATGTTTATATTTTTAATTGTAGCATGGTCACTGAAAATTCCCTTTGTAATAGCACAGGTGTAAATCGTTTAATTGAAAAAAAAACCTGTCAAAATAAATGTTGTTCTACAACTACCAGTTATGGAAAGTTAGAGTATGGCAGGGAGCTGAAATGGAATGCTACAAGTAATAGATAGAGTATGGTTTCATTGAGTTGGTTCATTTAAACATCGAGATGGGCGTATACTCTATTTGTTTTGTAGCATGTCCATTTCAGCTCTGTTTCAGTTATTTTAACTGTTATTCTCACAGTTATTCTCACAGTTATTCTGACAGGTCTTATTTTCAATTAAACGATTTACACCTGTGTCTGAACAAAGAGAATTGTCTGTGACCATGCTACACATTTATATATTCAATATATATTTAGAGAGACAATATAGTTTTAGAAAGACAATATATTTTTCGGAATAACATGTATATTTTTCTCAACAATATATATTTTAGGGACACGATTTATATTTTTCTGAGTAACATAAATTATATATTTTTGTATTAAATAGATATATTTTACAAACAACATATATATTTATCGTACAACATATAGTCAGATTTGGCGCCTCATACACATCGACAGGATAAGTAGTGAATCCCTGATATGTTTTTATTCTGACAAGCACAATTGTCTCAGTGAAAGTGTACACATTATTTCACCATAGGATTTCATTCGTAAATATGCATGCAACATATTCGTTCCCCGTCTGTGCATATAGTCTCATGCTTTCCAACTAAAAAGTTAGTTTGTAAAGTAATTGCTGTATTACATATGGTGAAGACACTGTATCCTTTTTGGGGTCGTACAATAAAGCGGTCCTGCCTGCTGTGAAAAATGGGGCATGGTACATAATTTGATTTGGAACAGTCAAAGGTATAATGTAGTACTATAATACAGTTTTGTTTTTACAAGTTTATGGAAACGGTAGCCCTGATTGAGTAGCCTTTTAGTTATACAAAGATTACGAATACTACTAGTTATATAAGTATGCAAATTAGCCTAGTATGCGTTGTCAAAAAAACACGATAATGACTATGATTCAGTTACCACGGTTTATGTCGGTTTTGCGTGTTTAAAGCGACAGGCACAATGCAATAAAAATCGATATGTGAGTTATTTGATGAATAGAATCTAACATTCGTTCTCATGCATTAGTGCATTTATTAAACTCGTTAGCAAAGATGATATAATGCTCGGCAAGAGCCTCGCATTATATCATTATGCCAACTCGTTTAATAAATTCAATAATGAATGAGTGCTCATGCAAGATCCTTTATATAGCTATTATGATAATAATACATCTTACTAGATAGCAATATGTGTGGCCTAACACTGAACTCGTTTTACGGACCTTTTTCGAGCCTATTGTATTTGTAGGAGAGAGAATTTGTATAGGTAAATAAATCACTGTTAGAATGTTTTTAAACATGTTTTATTGTTGAAATATCCATTATAAAATCCTGCTAATATCAGGTTTCCCATCGCTTAACGGAATTAAGGCGGAAACATGTAATGAACGTTGGTAAATAAGTCTTTAAATAAATATCAAAAATATAAATAGACTCAAAATAAATAAAATCGTTTACGAAATTCACCTATGTTTCAGACTGCGCTTCAGCCCCAACTGCAGCAACAAATGGAGGGGTGACTGGTACAACTTTCCTACAGGGAGATACAATAACTTACACATGTGATGCCACTTATGCAGTAACCTCGGGTGGAACAACCACAGCAACCTGTCTGGCTAGTGGAAGTTGGGACAACCCCACCGCTCCAGTTTGTCTTAAAGGTACAAGAAACAAGTTTGTAGCTGTATAATTAAGACGTGTCATCTGTTATTTATATAAATTGATAACATGATTTGTTGTTTTAGTATACTGAAAGGAAAAAAAATTCAACTCTGGAATTTCCGCTATATGTTTTATATACTGCACACTTGATTCCACATAATATTCCAAATAAATCCCAAGATGTTTTGTAAAAAAAACTTGCACTTGTAGAGAAAGGACACAACTGTTATGCTGTCGACGTTCTAATCATGGTACATTTTGTAACAAGACATTCATAAATGTTGAAGTTCCTCTTTGATAAATTGAGCCATTTCAGTACTGTATTTAACGTAGCGAGTTTGCAGAATTTTGCATCATAAGTTTGTTCACATGCTTGAGCCGAACGCGTTCTCTGACAATAAGTAAACTTTGAAGGAATACTATTTGCTGTGTTTCGTGTTATTTTAGACTTTTTGCCGTAAGGAAAGATCTTACGTAGCCATGTACTATTCGATTAACAGTAGCATATTGTACATTTTTCCTTTCAGTTTATATAGATATACACTAGTGTTGCCTTTTTTCATTTAATATAACTCACGGAGCGTGCCCTAAAGAATAAAAAAAAATCATTTTAATAATCCTCTGTAGTGTATTTGCAAAACGCTTTGATGATTTATGTTATACAATTTTAATAAAAGCAAGGTGGATTGTCAACATACACATTCGTATTGTTATAATACTCATTAAATTCAATCTTAGTTTACAGGTAAACATAGGGTGTATATTGGATTCGTCATGACGACGTCGGTGTCATGAAACGAACAACTGGTGTCATACAAAACTAATTTTCCTTGCGAGAATAACATAACATAAGTTGTTGATTTAGTATATGAAAATATTTTAGTGCATATTTACATACTTGGCCTATATTCATTTAATATAGCGTGAGAATCGTGCCTTAAAGAAGAATTAATTGGCCTCGTAATGCCGTAACGGACATAATTCTGTCATTTTAACGATCCACTATATTGCATTTGCAAAGCGCTTTGTTGTTTTTTGCTTTGCAATTTTATTAAAAGCAAGAAGTATTGTTACAGTACTCATTTAAATTTGTCTTCGTTGTCAAGTAAACATAACGCGTTTATGGTATCACGACATATTGCTACGTCATGGGTCATTGAGAGGATGAGTAGGCATACTTTTATTAAAACATTATCCATGACCCATCAAATAGTGACCAGGATGAATTACACTAGCAGTTACATAACCCATATGTAAGAAAGTCCCCAACTTTCATAGTAAGTGCCATCCATCTGCTTTACATATGTATATTATGATCAATTATTTTGTTTTTGAGTGACGCCAATGCATATAAGAATTATGTTTATTGAGCTACACTCAATAAATAAACACCATATTACATTATCTTACAGTGAAATCCAAGCAGCGGCACGAATGACCTTGTTTGGCATTCGCCGAAGTATTTGTAACGTTTTTAAAAATAGTCGACGCAGGAAGTCCATTGTTCTATAACTGTCATACATATGTCCGCGAATGGTGTTTGTTACTATAAATACTTTCAAGACATGTATATAACATGTAAATAGTCACCGACATGTAGTGTGACTTGTTCTCGTGAGTAACATTGAAAATAGAAAACTAAAGATAATAAGTATTAACATTTTAAAAAGAAGCATTAAATTGAATGGAGTGTGGTTATAAGGCTATATGTTTTCTTAAAACAAGTCCATGTAAATTGGTGTAATACAACGAACGCATGCTCAACTTTATAGTACTGCCACACTCAATCAAAACAAATTTCTGATACCGGGTCGACCATTCCTGCCTTTTATTTGCTGAGCGTCAACCAGTTGACATACAAGTTCCCTTTCTGTGAAGTCTTTAGTATGAACTGGTCAGAGTTTGGACACAAAACCTCCCGCATGCGAGTCGGACGCTCTACTATTAAGCCATAGTTGAATACGAGTAGAATGTCTTTTTTAGTTGGTTAGCTCATTCTGTAAATAGGGGATCTTACATGAGTACTAATTCATTTTTGCTAACGAGTTTAATAAATTCAATAATGAATGAGAACGAATGTTAGATTCTATTTATCACATAACTCACATATCGACTTTTATTGCATTTTGCCTGTCACTTTAACATGCGAAACCGACATAAACCGTGGGAATTGGATCATATACATTATCGTTTTTTTTACTAGGCTTATTTGCATACTTATATATATAACTAGTGGTATATCGAAAATATAGAATGGTGTTACACTCCCACATCGTAAGCTATGTGATAATTCAATTTAAAATGAGCAAATGCGGATATTCGTAGCGCGTTAGCCGTTTATACATGTAAATTATCAACACATGTTTAATGACATAAAGTTGCGGTGGCCGATTGGTTAGCAAATGGATATAAAAATAAATGTCTATGGTTAGCATTCTTTGCAACTCTTTCAAAATGTCTCGGGTTCGATTCCTGGTGCGGTCACATCTCCGATTTTGAGACATTGCTGAACTTTTGTGTTTTTACAACCGTAAAAAGCCTAGCCTTATCTCTATGTGTCCCCAATAAAGGTTTTTAGGGTAAAACAAATAATTTTAAAAAAAAAGAAAGAAGAAGAAGAACGATACACGATACAGGGTATGGAATTTAAAAAAAAAGAAAGAAGAAAGACAGACATCGAAGTGTAACATGTAAATGAATCCCAAACAAAAATAGACATTACAATCTATGTATAGTAACTCTCGCTCGACTGCTGTCTTTACACATGCGTTTGCTCTATTTTAATACGGTTGTGTTTATTTGTATATGTTATACGTAGACAAATCTGGTTAACTTTCTGCGTGTACGCTAGTATTTCCATTATAGAAGTTGTCTCACACATGTTGTTTTGTAATGGGAAACAACTGTGTATGTTGATTTATAACACTAACACACTGATGATTCTAAATGTATCTATACTTGTTTTAAATAATACTACAGATAAACCTTTATCCTGATAATCGTCTTAAGCAAGTAATTTAATTCGGCTCCATTTTAAAGAGTGCCATTTAATAGTTGTTAAGTTAAATAATCACGCAACTGTACATTTCTGAAGAAAGCTAACAACAATGAATGAAAAACATACTGGCATTAAGTTAAGTAAATGTGTTAGATAATTGACTTATTATCGCTATTATGATAAGAATACATCTTACTAGATAGCAAGCTATGTTGTCTAACGCTGAAGTCCTTTTATGGACCTTTTGTGGGAGGGAGAATTTGTGTAGGTAACTGTAAATCACTGTAAGACTTACTGCATGAGACAATGGTGGAATTCAATGTTGTGTTAAATGATGAGGACCGCCCAATTTAACTTGTGTAAGCAGTAAACATATTAGACGTCAGACGTACACTTTGCAGTTTAGGTTTCTATTATGTTTTGTTCGCGCAATTTGTGGGTAATACAGCGGTGTTTCTTTTAACACTCAAGCGAAGACTGCGCGATACATATATACAAAATTGGAACGAGAGGTTAAATGACTCACCTCGAGCAATATTTTATCTAACAATTTTGAGCTTTAGTTTTAGTCGTATTTAGTCATAGTGAATATTCAAAAGTTTAGCATTAACAAGACTTCGAGTTTTAGCACAGAGGCTTGAAACTGAAACGGGTAGATGGAAAAGCTGATACAAACACCAAGAGAAAATAGAAAATTAATGTAACATATGCAATATGAAGATGAGTTTCACTTTTAATTCGAATGTAGCCTTTACTCAGATTTAAGGAAGAACACTTTAAAAAGAGTATGATAATGGACCTTTGGAAACGGCCGAGCACGACACATTCGAAATATTCCAGTCTCGGTTTGATTGAGACTGTTTCATGAGCGGTAGAGAAATATGCTAGCTACCGCTCACGCCCTCTAGCCCCGGGTTGAGCAGAACTCAATATTCATAAAATCAATAGTACAATTAAACCTTATTTCACTGAAAGGGTTAGCATGTATAAAGCGATTACTTTATTGCAAACAGACTGTAAAACAAATATTAAGAATCTAGCATCCTACGTTTACAAAGCGTTTAATTTACGAAACGAATTATTATTTGACGAGTAATATTAGCTCTCCTGTTGTAAAGGTACATTTACTGTTTCACATTTGGGAAATTGACTGCATAATGTTGAAGGGTACACAAACAGTCTCATTCTCATGTGTTTTAACACTTGATAAATCTAAAGTACTAGTGTTGAAGTTGTAATTATATACATTTTAAATGCATACACTGTTGTAGTACAATATATATGCTGCATCATTGTTCTTGCCATTAAACGTAAGTGTTAGTAACATTATGTTATATATTTAGATTTGCTCAAGGGTCATCTATGACTTATTGCAAATTATGTATGCAACTCTGTACGGTTAACTGGGGATGGCTTCGACCCCAGTTGACCAATGACGAGGAAATAAAAGCTTCTTCTTCTATTAAAACATAAAAGCAGGTTTTTCACTAATTGTTTTTGTGGTTTTATTTCTGTTTTAAAAACAATGTATTATCAACAACCGTTTCGATATTTATTCCAGCTGAATTGTTAATTGTTAGTTTTCTTCACAAAAGTGAAGTACAAAGTATTACTATTATATACTGCTATACCCTAGATACTGTTCAATATACATGATATAACAATGCTATTTAAAGAAAAAACTTAACTCGGTCCTCAATTTTTATATATTTGCACATAGCTAATCGGTCATGTATCATGTTTGCAGTAAATAGGAAAGATTTCCATGCTTTTTCAATGCAAATTCCATTACATGGTCCAAGTATTAACTTTCACTTCCCACCCGACCCTTTTTCCAAGAAGCGCAAACGGGGTTGGCTGGGGTATGGAATAAATTCCAGCTTTAAAAGTTTGTATATTGTAAAATTAAAACATTTAATAGGTAATTATAAACAGGTTAACGCATTATTTCAGTAAAAAATGTTTTTAAACATGTTTTATTGTTGAAATATCCATTATAGCATCCTGATAATAAGATTTCCCATCGCTTAACGCAATTAAGGCGGAGACATGTAATGACCGTTGGTAAATAAGTCTTTAAATAAATATCGAAAATATAAATAGACTCAAAATAAATAAAATCGTTTACGAAATTCACCTATGTTTCAGACTGCGGTTTAGCCCCAACTGCAGCAACAAATGGAGGGGTGACTGGTACAACTTTCCTACAGGGAGATACAGTAACTTACACATGTGATGCAACTTATGCAGTAACCTCGGGTGGAACAACCACAGCAACCTGTCTGGCTAGTGGAAGTTGGGACAACCCCACCGCTCCAGTTTGTCTTAAAGGTACACAAAACAAGCTTGTAGCTGTACAATTAAGATGTGTCACATGCTATATATATATATATATATAAATTAATAGCACAAGTTGTTGTTTTAGTATATGAAAATACACTAGTGTATTTATACATACGTTGCCTATATTGATATAATATACAGTGAACATCCTAGCTGCTGCACGTTTGACCTTGGACAACAAAAGGTCGCATTAATATGACAAAGGTTTCAATGACTATCTTCATTGTGACTTTCTAGGCTATTCTTTTTTTTGTATTATATTTACACGAGCATATTTGTGTTTTAATTATATTGCCTATTGATGCTGCCTTGCTGGTTAGAGATTAGATCATGGCGGGGATTTCTTTATTTACACTGTCCTGTTTTAATGGGATGACAGTAGGGTAAGTGTGAGGTTTGGTGCACCCTAGAACAGGTTTAAACCCCCAGTATCCTTTGTTTTCACTGACCGTTCCAAGGCGGTAGCCCTATTGTCAACACTTTTGTGTTTGTGATATTTGCATTTTTTATTACTTTTGCCTTCTCGGTTGTCTGTTTGCGTGTTTGTTTTTGTATTTTGTGGTTGACTGTCGTCCTTGACTGCTGCTTTCCCTGTCCGATATATTTATTTTTCTTTGTTTGTTTGTAACACACAGAAGTCGAGCATCTGTTACTATAAATAGATTGTTATATGTTACACTTCGAATTCTCTGTCTTTCTTCTTCCGTTTCGTTTTAAATTCCAAACCCTGTATTAGGGGTATCGTTCTTCTTCTTCTTCTTCTTCTTCTTCTTCTTCTTCTTCTTCTTCTTCTTCTTCTTCTTCTTCTTCTTCTCCTCTTCTTCTTCTTCTTCTTCTTCTTCTTCTTCTTCTTCTTCTTCTTCTTCTTCTTCTTCTTCTTCTTCTTCTTCTTTTTCTTCCTCTTCTTCTTCTTGTTCTTGTTCTTGTTCTTCTTCTTTTTCTTCTTCTTCTTCTTTTTATATTGTTTTTATGTATATATTTTTAATTGTAGCATGGTCACTGAAAATTCCCTTTGTAATAGCACAGGTGTAAATCGTTTAATTGAAAATAACACCTGTCAAAATAAATGTTGTTCTACAACTACCAGTTATGGAAAGTTAGAGTATGGCAGGGAGCTGAAATGGAATGCTACAAGTAATAGATAGTGTATGGTTTAATTGAGTTGTTCATTTAAACATCGAGATTGGCGTAGCCCATCGAGGTGTTTAAATTAACCAACGAGATGAAACCATACTCTATTTGTTTTGTAGCATGTCCATTTCAGCTGTGTTTCAGTTATTTTAACTGTTATTCTCACAGTTATTCTCACAGTTATTCTGACAGGTCTTATTTTCAATTAAACGATTTACACCTGTGTCTGAACAAAGAGAATTGTCTGTGACCATGCTACAAATTTATATATTCAATATATATTTAGAGAGACAATATAGTTTTAGAAAGACAATATATTTTTCGGAATAACATGTATATTTTTCTCAACAATATATATTTTAGGGACACGATATATATTTTTCTGAGTAACATATATATTTTTGTATTAAATAGATATATTTTACACACAACATATATATTTATCGTACAACATATAGTCAGGTTTGGCGCCTCATACACATCGACAGGATACGTAGTGAATCCCTGATATGTTTTTATTCTGACAAGCATAATTGTCGCAGTGAAAGTGTACACATTATTTCACCATAGGATTTCATTCGTAAATATGCATGCAACATATTCGTTCCCCGTCTGTGCATATAGTCTCATGCTGTCCAACTATAAAGGTAGTTTGTAAAGTAATTGCTGTATTACATATGGTGAAGACACTGTATCCTTTTTGGGGTCGTACAATAAAGCCTGCCTGAGTGAAAAATGGGGCATGGTACATAATTTGATTTGGAACAGTCAAAGGTATAATGTAGTACTATAATACAATTTTGTTTTTACAAGTTTATGGAAACGGTATCCCTGATTGAGTAGCCGTTTAGTTATACAAAGATTACGAATACTACTAGTTATATAAGTATGCAAATTATCCTTGTATGCGTTGTCAAAAAAACACGATAATGACTATGATTTAGTTCCCACGGTTTTTGTCGGTTTGCGTGTAAAAGCGACAGGCACAATGCAATAAAAATCGATATGTGAGTTAAGTGATGAATAGAATCTAACATTCGTTCTCATTCATTAGTGCATTTATTAAACTCGTTAGCAAAGATGATATAATGCTCGGCAAGAGCCTCGCATTATTTCATTTTGCCAACTCGTTTAATCAATTCAATAATGAAAGAGTGCTCATGCAAGATCCTTTATATAGCTATTATGATAATAATACATCTTACTAGATAGCAATATTTGTTGTCTAACGCTGAACTTGTTTTATGGACCTTTTTTCGAGCCTATTGTATTTGTAGGAGAGAGAATTTGTATAGGTAACTATAAATCACTGTTAGGTTTATGGGACAATGGTGGAATACAATGTTGTGTTAGATGATGAGGACCGCCCTATTTAACTTGTGTAAGTAGTAAACATATTAAAACATGAAAGCAGGTTTTTCATTAATCGTATTGTGGTTTATTTCTGTTTTGAAAACAATAAATTATCAAAAAACGTTTTGGTATTTATTACAGCTGACTTGTTAATTGTTAGTTTTCTTCATAAAAGTGAAGTTAAAAGTATTACTATTATATACTGCTATACCCTAGCTACTGTACAATATACATGATATAACAATACTATTTAAAGAAAAAAACTTAACTCGGTCCTCAATTTATATATTTGCACATAGCTAATCGGTCATGTATCATGTTTGCAGTAAATAGGAAAGAATTCCATGCTTTTTCAATGCAAATTCCATTACATGGTCCAAGTATTAACTTTCACTCCCCACCCGACCCTTTTTCCAAGAAGCGCAAACGGGGTTGGCTGGGGTATGGAATAAAACCTTAATTCCGGCTTTAAAAGTTTGTATATTGTAAAATTAAAACATTTAATAGGTAATTTTAAACAGGTTAACGCATTATTTCAGTAAAAAATGTTTTTAAACATGTTTTATTGTTGAAATATCCATTATAGCATCCTGATAATAAGATTTCCCATCGCTTAACGCAATTAAGGCGGAGACATGTAATGACCGTTGGTAAATAAGTCTTTAAATAAATATCGAAAATATAAATAGACTCAAAATAAATAAAATCGTTTACGAAATTCACATATGTTTCAGACTGCGGTTTAGCCCCAACTGCAGCAACAAATGGAGGGGTGACTGGTACAACTTTCCTACAGGGAGATACAGTAACTTACACATGTGATGCAACTTATGCAGTAACCTCGGGTGGAACAACCACAGCAACCTGTCTGGCTAGTGGAAGTTGGGACAACCCCACCGCTCCAGTTTGTCTTAAAGGTACACAAAACAAGCTTGTAGCTGTACAATTAAGATGTGTCACATGCTATATATATATATATATATAAATTAATAGCACAAGTTGTTGTTTTAGTATATGAAAATACACTAGTGTATTTATACATTCGTTGCCTATATTGATATAATATACAGTGAACATCCTAGCTGCGGCACGATTGACCTTGGACAACAAAAGGTCGCATTAATATGACAAAGGTTTCAATGACTATCTTCATTGTGACTTTCTAGGCTATTCTTTTTTTTGTATTATATTTACACGAGCATATTTGTGTTTTAATTATATTGCCTATTGATGCTGCCTTGCTGGTTAGAGATTAGATCATGGCGGGGATTTCTTTATTTACACTGTCCTGTTTTAATGGGATGACAGTAGGGTAAGTGTGAGGTTTGGTGCACCCTAGAACAGGTTTAAACCCCCAGTATTCTTTGTTTCCACTGACCGTTCCAAGGCGGTAGCCCTATTGTCAACACTTTTGTGTTTGTGATATTTGCATTTTTTATTACTTTTGCCTTCTCGGTTGTCTGTTTGCGTGTTTGTTTTTGTATTTTGTGGTTGTCTGTCGTCCTTGACTGCTGCTTTCCCTGTCCGATATATTTATCTGTCTTTGTTTGTTTGTAACACACAGAAGTCGAGCATCTGTTACTATAAATAGATTGTTATATGTTACACTTCGAATTCTCTGTCTTTCTTCATCAGTTTCGTTTTAAATTCCAAACCCTGTATTAGGGTATCGTTCTTCTTCTTCTTCTTCTACTTCTTCTTCTTCTTCTTCTCCTCTTCTTCTTGTTCTTCTTCTTCTTCTTCTTCTTCTTCTTCTTCTTCTTCTTCTTCTTCTTCTTCTTCTTCTTCTTCTTCTTCTTCTTCTTCCTCTTCTTCTTCTTGTTCTTGTTCTTCTTCTTCTTCTTCTTCTTCTTTTTCTTCTTCTTCTTCTTTTTATATTGTTTTTATGTATATATTTTTAATTGTAGCATGGTCACTGAAAATTCCCTTTGTAATAGCACAGGTGTAAATCGTTTAATTGGAAATAACACCTGTCAAAATAAATGTTGTTCTACAACTACCAGTTATGGAAAGTTAGAGTATGGCAGGGAGCTGAAATGGAATGCTACAAGTAATAGATAGTGTATGGTTTAATTGAGTTGTTCATTTAAACATCGAGATTGGCGTAGCCAATCGAGGTGTTTAAATTAACCAACGAGATGAAACCATACTCTATTTGTTTTGTAGCATGTACATTTCAGCTCTGTTTCAGTTATTTTAACTGTTATTCTCACAGTTATTCTCACAGTTATTCTGACAGGTCTTATTTTCAATTAAACGATTTACACCTGTGTCTGAACAAAGAGAATTGTCTGTGACCATGCTACAAATTTATATATTCAATATATATTTAGAGAGACAATATAGTTTTAGAAAGACAAAATATTTTTCGGAATAACATGTATATTTTTCTCAACAATATATATTTTAGGGACACGATATATATTTTTCTGAGTAACATATATATTTTTGTATTAAATAGATATATTTTACACACAACATATATATTTATCGTACAACATATAGTCAGGTTTGGCGCCTCATACACATCGACAGGATACGTAGTGAATCCCTGATATGTTTTTATTCTGACAAGCATAATTGTCGCAGTGAAAGTGTACACATTATTTCACCATAGGATTTCATTCGTAAATATGCATGCAACATATTCGTTCCCCGTCTGTGCATATAGTCTCATGCTGTCCAACTATAAAGGTAGTTTGTAAAGTAATTGCTGTATTACATATGGTGAAGACACTGTATCCTTTTTGGGGTCGTACAATAAAGCCAGCCTGAGTGAAAAATGGGGCATGGTACATAATTTGATTTGGAACAGTCAAAGGTATAATGTAGTACTATAATACAATTTTTGTTTTTACAAGTTTATGGAAACGGTATCCCTGATTGAGTAGCCGTTTAGTTATACAAAGATTACGAATACTACTAGTTATATAAGTATGCAAATTATCCTTGTATGCGTTGTCAAAAAAACACGATAATGACTTTGATTTAGTTCCCACGGTTTTTGTCGGTTTTGCGTGTAAAAGCGACAGGCACAATGCAATAAAAATCGATATGTGAGTTAAGTGATGAATAGAATCTAACATTCGTTCTCATTCATTAGTGCATTTATTAAACTCGTTAGCAAAGATGATATAATGCTCGGCAAGAGCCTCGCATTATATCATTTTGCCAACTCGTTTAATCAATTCAATAATGAATGAGTGCTCATGCAAGATCCTTTATATAGCTATTATGATAATAATACATCTTACTAGATAGCAATATTTGTTGTCTAACGCTTAACTCGTTTTATGGACCTTTTTCGAGCCTATTGTATTTGTAGGAGAGAGAATTTGTATAGGTAACTATAAATCACTGTTAGGTTGATGGGACAATGGTGGAATACAATGTTGTGTTAGATGATGAGGACCGCCCTATTTAAATTGTGTAAGTAGTAAACATATTAAAACATGAAAGCAGGTTTTTCATTAATCGTGTTGTGGCTTTATTTCTGTTTTGAAAACAATAAATTATCAAAAAACGTTTTGGTATTTATTACAGCTGACTTGTTAATTGTTAGTTTTCTTCATAAAAGTGAAGTTAAAAGTATTACTATTATATACTGCTATACCCTAGCTACTGTACAATATACATGATATAACAATACTATTTAAAGAAAAAAACTTAACTCGGTCCTCAATTTATATATTTGCACATAGCTAATCGGTCATGTACTATGTTTGCAGTAAATAGGAAAGATTTTCATGATTTTTCAATGAGGATTTCATTACGTGGTCCAAGTATTAACTTCCACACACCCCCAACCCCTTCTCCAAGAAGCGAAATCGGGGTTGGCTGGGGTATGAAATAAAACCTTAATTCCGGCTTTAAAAGTTTGTATATTGTAAAATTAAAACATGTTATAGGTCATTTTAAACAGGTTAATTATTTCAGTAAAAAATGGTTTTAAACATGTTTTATTGTTGAAATATCCATTATAAAATACTGATAATATAAGGTTTCCCATCGCTTAACGGAATTAAGGCGGAAACATGTAATGACCGTTGGTAAATAAGTCTTTAAATAAATATCGAAAATATAAATAGACTCAAAATAAATAAAATCGTTTACGAAATTCACCTATGTTTCAGACTGCGCTTCAGCCCCAACTGCAGCAACAAATGGAGGGGTGACTGGTACAACTTTCCTACAGGGAGATACAGTAACTTACACATGTGATGCCACTTATGCAGTAACCTCGGGTGGAACAACCACAGCAACCTGTCTGGCTAGTGGAAGTTGGGACAACCCCACCGCTCCAGTTTGTCTTAAAGGTACAAGAAACAAGTTTGTAGCTGTATAATTAAGACGTGTCATCTGTTATATATATAAATTGATAACATGAGTTG
>JAWPHD010020070.1:0-33245 GCA_037043455.1 Cyrtodaria siliqua | reverse complement strand
CTTACACATATATATTCAGTTCTTACTCATATATATTCCGTTCTTACGCATATATATTCCGTTCTTACACATATATATTCAGTTCTAACACATATATATTCAGTTCTTACACATATATATTCAGTTCTTACACATATATATTCAGTTCTAACCCATATACATTCCGTTCTTACGCATATATATTCGGTTCTTACGCATATATATTCCGTTTTTACGCATATATTCAGTTCTTACGCATATATTCAGTTCTAACGCATATATACTCCGTGCTTACACATATATATTCAGCTCTTCCACATATATATTCAGTTCTTAAACATATATATTCAGTTCTTACACATATATTCAGTTCTTACAAATATATATTCCGTTCTTACGCATATATATTCAGTTCTTACGCATATATTCAGTTCTTACGCATATTTATTCAGTTCTTACACATATATATTCAGTTCTTACGCATATATATTCAGTTCTTACACATATATATTCCGTTCTGACGCATATATATTCAGTTCTTTCACATATATATTCAGTTCTTACACATATATATTCAGTTCTTACACATATATATTTAGTTCTTACACATATATATTCCATTCTTACGCATATATATTCCGTTTTTACGCATATATTCAGTTCTTACGCATATATTCCGTTCTTACGCATACATATTCTGTTCTTACACATATATATTCAGTTCTTACACATATATATTCAGTTCTTACTCATATATATTCAGTTCTTACACATATATATTCAGTTCTTACACACATTTATTCAGTTCTTACACATATATATTCAGTTCTTACACATATATATTCCGTTCTTACGCATATATATTCAGTTCTTACACATATATATTCAGTTCTTACACATATATATTCCGTTCTTACCCATATATATTCCGTTCTTACGCATATATATTCCGTTCTTACACATATATATTCCGTTCTTACGCATATATATTCCGTTCTTACACATATATATTCAGTTCTAACACATATATATTCAGTTCTTACACATATATATTCAGTTCTTACCCATATATATTCCGTTCTTACGCATATATATTCCGTTCTTACGCATATATTTACTGTTTTTACGCATATATTCAGTTCTTACGCATATATTAAGTTCTTACGCATATATACTCCGTTCTTACACATATATATTCAGTTCTTACACATATATATTCAGTTCTTACACATATATATTCTGTTCTTACACATATATATTCAGTTCTTACACATATATATTCAGTTCTTACACATATATATTCAGTTCTTACAAATATATATTCCGTTCTTACGCATATATATTCAGTTCTTACGCATATATTCAGTTCTTACGCATATATATTCAGTTCTTACACATATATATTCAGTTCTTACGCATATATATTCAGTTCTTACACATATATATTCCATTCTTACGCAAATATATACCGTTCTTACACACATATATTCAGTTCTTACACATATATATGCAGTTCTTACACATATATTTTCATGTCTTACACATATATATTCAGTTCTTACGCATATATATTCAGTTCTTACACATATATATTTCGTTCTTACACATATATATTCAGTTCTTACACATATATATTCAGTTCTTACACATATATATTCAGTTCTTACGCATATATATTCCGTTCTTACGCATATATATTGCGATCTTACGCATATATATTCAGTCCTTACACATATATATTCAGTTCTTACACATATATATTACATTCTTACGCATATATATTCCGTTCTTACACATATATATTCAGTTCTTACACATATATATTCAGTTCTTACACATATATATTCAGTTCTTACACATATATATTCAGTTCTTACGAATATATATTCCGTTCTTACGCATATATATTCCGTTCTTACGCATATATATTCCGTTCTTACGCATATATATTCAGTTCTTACACATATATATTCCGTTCTTACACATATATATTAAGTTCTTACACATATATATTCAGTTCTTACACATATATATTCAGTTCTTACACATATATAATCAGTTCTTACACATATATATTCAGTTCTTACACATATATATTCCGTTCTTACGCATATATTCAGTTCTTACACATATATATTCAGTTCTTATTAATATATATTCAGTTCTTACACATATATATTCAGTTCTTACACATATATATTCAGTTCTTACAAATATATATTCAGTTCTTACAAATATATATTCCGTTCTTACGCATATAAATTCAGTTCTTACACATATCTATTCAGTTCCTACGCATATATATTCAGTTCTTACACATATATATTCCATTCTTACTCATATATATTCCGTTCTTAGGCATATATTCCGTTCTTACGCATATATATTCAGTTCTTACAAATATATATTCAGTTCTTACGCATATATATTCAGTTCTTACACATATATATTCAGTTCTAACACATATATATTCAGTTCTTACACACATGTATTCAGTTCTTACACATATATATTCAGTTCTTACACATATATATTCCGTTCTTACGCATATATATTCAGTTCTTACACATATATATTCAGTTCTTACTGATATATTTTCCGTTCTTACGCATATATATTCCGTTCTTACACATATATATTCAGTTCTTACTCATATATATTCCGTTCTTACTCATATATATTCCGTTCTTACACATATATATTCAGTTCTAACACATATATATTCAGTTCTTACACATATATATTCAGTTCTTACACATATATATTCAGTTCATACACATATATATTCATTTCTTACACATATATATTCAGTTCTTACACATATATATTCAGTTCTTACACATATATATTCAGTTCTTACAAATATATATTCAGTTCTTACACATATATATTCAGTTCTTACACATATATATTCAGTTTTTACGCATATATATTCCGTTCTTACGCATATATATTCCGTTCTTACGCACATATATTTCGTTCTTACGCATATATATTCAGTTCTTACACATATATATTCCGTTCTTACACATATATATTAAGTTCTTACACATATATATTCCGTTCTTACACATATTTATTCCGTTCTTACACAGACATATTCAGTTCTTACGCATATATATTCCGTTCTAACACATATATATTCAGTTCTTACACATATATATTCAGTTCTAACACATATATATTCAGTTCTTACACACATTTATTCAGTTCTTACACATATATATTCAGTTCTTACACATATATATTCCGTTCTTACGCATATATATTCAGTTCTTACACATATATATTCAGTTCTTACTCATATATATTCCGTTCTTACGCATATATATTCCGTTCTTACACATATATATTCAGTTCTTACTCATATATATTCCGTTCTTATATTCAGTTCTTACACATATATATTCAGTTCTAACACATATATATTCAGTTCTTACACATATATATTCAGTTCTTACACATATATATTCAGTTCTTAACCATATATATTCCGTTCTTACGCATATATATTCCGTTTTTACGCATATATTCAGTTCTTACGCATATATTCAGTTCTAACGCATATATACTCCGTGCTTACACATATATATTCAGTTCTTCCACATATATATTCAGTTCTTAAACATATATATTCAGTTCTTACACATATATTCAGTTCTTACAAATATATATTCCGTTCTTACGCATATATATTCAGTTCTTACGCATATATTCAGTTCTTACGCATATTTATTCAGTTCTTACACTTATATATTCAGTTCTTACGCATATATATTCAGTTCTTACACATATATATTCCGTTCTGACGCATATATATTCAGTTCTTACACATATATATTCAGTTCTTACACATATATATTCAGTTCTTACACATATATATTTAGTTCTTACACATATATATTCCATTCTTACGCATATATATTCCGTTTTTACGCATATATTCAGTTCTTACGCATATATTTTCAGTTTTTACGCATATATGTTCAGTTCTTACACATATATATTCAGTTCTTACACATATATATTCAGTTCTTACGCATATATATTCAGTTCTTATGCATATATTTTCCGTTCTTACGCATATATATTCCGTTCTTACGCATATATATTCAGTTCTTACACTTATATTCCGTTCTTACGCATATATATTCCGTTCTTACGCATATATATTCCGTTCTTACGCATATATATTCCGTTCTTACGCATATATATTCAGTTCTTAGGCATATATATTCAGTTCTTACGCATATATATTCAGTTCTTATGCATATATATTCCGTTCTTTCGCATATATATTCCGTTCTTACTCATATATATTCAGTTCTTACACATATATATTCCGTTCTTACGCATATATATTCAGTTCTTACACATATATATTCCGTTATTACACATATATATTCAGTTCATACACATATATATTCATTTCTTACACATATATATTCAGTTCTTACACATATATATTCAGTTCTTACACATATATATTCAGTTCTTACAAATATATATTCAGTTCTTACACATATATATTCAGTTCTTACACATATATATTCAGTTCTTACGCATATATATTCCGTTTTTACGCATATATATTCCGTTCTTACGCACATATATTCCGTTCTTACGCATATATATTCAGTTCTTACACATATATATTCCGTTCTTACACATATATATTAAGTTCTTACACATATATATTCAGTTCTTACACATATATATTCCGTTCTTACACATATATATTAAGTTCTTACACATATATATTCAGTTCTTACACATATATATTCAGTTCTTACACATATATAATCAGTTCTTACACATATATATTCAGTTCTCACACATATATATTCCGTTCTTACGCATATATTCAGTTCTTACACATATATCAGTTCTTACACATATATATTCAGTTCTTACGCATATATATTCCGTTCTTACGCATATATATTCCGTTCTTACGCACATATATTCCGTTCTTACGCATATATATTCAGTTCTTACACATATATATTCAGTTCTTACACATATATATTCAGTTCTTACCCATATATATTCCGTTCTTACGAATATATATTCCGTTCTTACACATATATATTCAGTTCTTACTCATATATATTCCGTTCTTACACATATATATTCAGTTCTAACACATATATATTCAGTTCTTACACATATATATTCAGTTCTTACCCATACATATTCCGTTCTTACGCATATATATTCCGTTCTTACGCATATATATTCCGTTTTTACTCATATATTCAGTTCTTACGCATATATTCAGTTCTTACGCACATATACTCCGTTCTTACACATATATATTCAGTTCTTACACATATATATTCAGTTCTTACACATATATATTCAGTTCTTACACATATATATTCAATTCTTACACATATATATTTAGTTCTTCCACATATATATTCAGTTCTTACAAATATATATTCCGCTCTTACGCATATATATTCAGTTCTTACGCATATATTCAGTTCTTACGCATATATATTTCGTTCTTACTCATATATATTCAGTTCTTACGCATATATATTCAGTTCTTACACATATATATTCCATTATTACACATATATATTCAGTTCTTACACATATATATTCATTTCTTACACATATATATTCAGTTCTTACACATATATATTCAGTTCTTACACATATATATTCAGTTCTTACACATATATATTCAGTTCTTACGCATATATTCAGTTCTTACACGTATATATTCAGTTCTTATTAATATATATTCAGTTCTTACACATATATATTCAGTTCTTACACATATATATTCAGTTCTTACACATATATATTCAGTTCTTACCCATATATATTCCGTTCTTACGCATATATATTCCGTTCTTACACATATATATTCAGTTCTTACACATATATATTCAGTTCTTACGCATATATATTCCGTTCTTACGCATATATATTCCGTTCTTACGCACATATATTCCGTTCTTACGCATATATATTCAGTTCTTACACATATATATTCAGTTCTTACACATATATATTCAGTTCTTACCCATATATATTCCGTTCTTACGCATATATATTCCGTTCTTACACATATATATTCAGTTCTTACTCATATATATTCCGTTCTTACACATATATATTCAGTTCTAACACATATATATTCAGTTCTTACACATATATATTCAGTTCTTACCCATATATATTCCGTTCTTACGCATATATATTCCGTTCTTACGCATATATATTCCGTTTTTACGCATATATTCAGTTCTTACGCATATATTCAGTTCTTACGCACATATATCCGTTCTTACACATATATATTCAGTTCTTACACATATATATTCAGTTCTTACACATATATATTCAGTTCTTACACATATATATTCAGTTCTTACACATATATATTTAGTTCTTCCACATATATATTCAGTTCTTACAAATATATATTCCGTTCTTACGCATATATATTCAGTTCTTACGCATATATTCAGTTCTTACGCATATATATATTCAGTTCTTACACATATATATTTCGTTCTTACACATATATATTCAGTTCATTCACATATATATTCAGTTCTTACACATATATATTCAGTTCTTACACATATATATTCCGTTCTTACGCATATATATTCCGATCTCACGCATATATATTCAGTTCTTACACATATATATTCAGTTCTTACAGATATATATTCAGTCCTTACACATATATATTCAGTTCTTACACATATATATTACATTCTTACGCATATATATTCCGTTCTTACACATATATATTCAGTTCTTACACATATATATTCAGTTCTTACACATATATATTCAGTTCTTACGCATATATATTCAGTTCTTACACATATATATTCAGTTCTTACACATATATATTCAGTTCTTACACACATTTATTCAGTTCTTACACATATATATTCAGTTCTTACACATATATATTCCGTTCTTACGCATATATATTCAGTTCTTACACATATATATTCAGTTCTTACTCATATATATTCAGTTCTTACGCATATATTCAGTTCTTACACATATATATTCAGTTCTTATTAATATATATTCAGTTCTTACACATATATATTCAGTTCTTACACATATATATTGCGTTATTACACATATATATTCAGTTCATACACATATATATTCATTTCTTACACATATATATTCAGTTCTTACACATATATATTCAGTTCTTACACATATATATTCAGTTCTTACACATATATATTCAGTTCTTACACATATATATTCAGTTCTTACGCATATATATTCCGTTTTTACGCATATATATTACGTTCTTACGCACATATATTCCGTTCTTACGCATATATATTCAGTTCTTACACATATATATTCCGTTCTTACACATATATATTAAGTTCTTACACATATATATTCAGTTCTTACACATATATATTCAGTTCTTACACATATATAATCAGTTCTTACACGTATATATTCAGTTCTTACACATATATATTCCGTTCTTACACATATATAATCAGTTCTTAAACGTATATATTCAGTTCTTACACATATATATTCCGTTCTTACGCATATATTCAGTTCTTACACATATATATTCAGTTCTTATTAATATATATTCAGTTCTTACACATATATATTCAGTTCTTACACATATATATTCAGTTCTCACACATATATATTCAGTTCTTACAAATATATATTCAGTTCTTACGCATATATATTCAGTTCTTACACATATCTATTCAGTTCCTACGCATATATATTCAGTTCTTACACATATATATTCCATTCTTACTCATATATATTCCGTTCTTAGGCATATATTCCGTTCTTACGCATATATATTCAGTTCTTACACATATATATTCAGTTCTTACGCATATATATTCAGTTCTTACACATATATATTCAGTTCTTACACATATATATTCAGTTCTTACACACATTTATTCAGTTCTTACACATATATATTCAGTTCTTACACATATATATTCCGTTCCTATGCATATATATTCAGTTCTTACACATATATTCAGTTCTTACACATATATATTCAGTTCTTACTCATATAAATTCCGTTCTTACGCATATATATTCCGTTCTTACACATATATATTCAGTTCTTACTCATATATATTCCGTTCTTACGCATATATATTCCGTTCTTACACATATATATTCAGTTCTAACACATATATATTCAGTTCTTACACATATATATTCAGTTCTTACCCATATATATTCCGTTCTTACGCATATATATTCCGTTCTTACGCATATATATTCCGTTTTTACGCATATATTCAGTTCTTACGCATATATTTAGTTCTAACGCATATATACTCCGTGCTTACACATATATATTCAGTTCTTCCACATATATATTCAGTTCTTAAACATATATATTCAGTTCTTACACATATATTCAGTTCTTACAAATATATATTCCGTTCTTACGCATATAATCAGTTCTTACGCATATTTATTCAGTTCTTACACATATATATTCAGTTCTTACGCATATATATTCAGTTCTTACACATATATATTCAGTTCTTACACATATATATTACATTCTAACGCATATATATTCCGTTCTTACACATATATATTCAGTTCTTACACATATATATTCAGTTCTTACACATATATATTCAGTTCTTACTCATATATATTCTGTTCGTACACATATATATTCAGTTCTTACACATATATATTCAGTTCTTACCCATATATATTCCGTTCTTACGCATATATATTCCGTTCTTACGCATATATATTCCGTTTTTACGCATATATTCAGTTCTAACGCGTATATTCAGTTCTAACGCACATATACTCCGTTCTTACACATATATATTCAGTTCTTACACATATATATTCAGTTCTTACGCATATATACTCCGTTCTTACACATATATATTCAGTTCTTACACATATATATTCAGTTCTAACACATATATATTCCGTTCTTACGCACATATATTCCGTTCTTACACATATATATTCAGTTCTTACACATATATATTCCATTCTTACACATATATATTAAGTTCTTACACATATATTCAGTTCTTACACATATATATTCAGTTCTTACACATATATTTTCAGTTCTTACACATATATATTCAGTTCTTACGCATATATATTCAGTTCTTACACATATATATTTCGATCTTACACATATATATTCAGTTCTTACACATATATATTCAGTTCTTACACATATATATTCAGTTCTTACACATTTATATTCCGTTCTTACGCATATATATTCCGATCTTACGCATATATATTCAGTTCTTACACATATATATTCAGTTCTTACAGATATTCAGTCCTTACACATATATATTCACATATATATTCAGTTCTTACACATATATATTCAGTTCTTACGCATATATATTCCGTTCTTACGCATATATATTCCGTTCTTACGCACATATATTCCGTTCTTACGCATATATATTCAGTTCTTACACATATATATTCAGTTCTTACACATATATATTCAGTTCTTACCCATATATATTCCGTTCTTACGCGTATATATTCCGTTCTTACACATATATATTCAGTTCTTACTCATATATATTCCGTTCTTACGCATATATATTCCATTCTTACACATATATATTCAGTTCTAACACATATATATTCAGTTCATACACATATATATTCAGTTCTTACCCATATATGTTCCGTTCTTACGCATATATAATCCGTTCTTACCCATATATATTCCGTTCTTACGCATATATATTCCGTTCTTACGCATATATATTCCGTTTTTACGCATATATTCAGTTCTTACGCATATATTCAGTTCTTACGCATATATACTCCGTTCTTACACATATATATTCAGTTCTTACACATATATATTCAGTTCTTACACATATATATTCAGTTCTTACACATATATATTCAGTTCTTACACATATATATTCAGGTCTTACGCATATATATTCCGTTCTTACGCATATATATTCCGATCTTACGCATATATATCAGTTCTTACACATATATATTCAGTTGTTACAGATATATATTCAGTCCTTACACATATATATTCAGTTCTTACACATATATATTACATTCATACGCATATATATTCCGTTCTTACACATATATATTCAGTTCTTACACATATATATTCAGTTCTTACACATATATATTCAGTTCTTACACATATATATTCAGTTCTTACGCATATATATTCCGGTCTTACGCATATATATTCCGTTCTTACGCACATATATTCCGTTCTTACGCATATATATTCCGTTCTTACACATATATATTCCGTTCTTACACATATATTTTAGGCTCTTACACATATATATTCAGTTCTTACGCATATATATTCAGTTCTTACACATATATATTCAGTTCTTACTCATATATTTTCAGTTTTTACGCATATATGTTCAGTTCTTACACATATATATTCAGTTCTTACACATATATATTTAGTTCTTACGCATATATATTCAGTTCTTAAGCATATATATTCCGTTCTTACGCATATATATTCCGTTCTTACGCATATATATTCAGTTCTTACACTTATATATTCCGTTCTTACGCATATATATTCCGTTCTTACGCATATATATTCCGTTCTTACGCATATATATTCAGTCCTTAGGCATATATATTCAGTTCTTACGCATATATATTCAGTTCTTATGCATATATATTCCGTTCTTTCGCATATATATTCCGTTCTTACTCATATATATTCAGTTCTTAGGCATATATATTCCGTTCTTACGCATATATATTCAGTTCTTACACATATATATTCCATTATTACACATATATATTCCGTTCTTACGCATATATATTCAGTTTTAAAACATATATATTCCGTTCTTACACATATATATTAAGTTCTTACACATATATATTCAGTTCTTACACATATATATTCAGTTCTTACACATATATAATCAGTTCTTACACATATATATTCAGTTCTTACACATATATATTCCGTTCTTACGCATATATTCAGTTCTTACACATATATATTCAGTTCTTATTAATATATATTCAGTTCTTACACATATGTATTCAGTTCTTACACATATATATTCAGTTCTTACACATATATATTCAGTTCTTACAAATATATATTCCGTTCTTACGCATATATATTCAGTTCTTACACATATCTATTCAGTTCCTACGCATATATATTCAGTTCTTACACATATATATTCCATTCTTACTCATATATATTCCGTTCTTAGGCATATATATTCAGGTCTTACGCATATATATTCCGTTCTTACGCATATATATTCCGATCTTACGCATATATATCAGTTCTTACACATATATATTCAGTTGTTACAGATATATATTCAGTCCTTACACATATATATTCAGTTCTTACACATATATATCACATTCATACGCATATATATTCCGTTCTTACACATATATATTCAGTTCTTACACATATATATTCAGTTCTTACACATATATATTCAGTTCTTACACATATATATTCAGTTCTTACGCATATATATTCCGGTCTTACGTATATATATTCCGTTCTTACGCACATATATTCCGTTCTTACGCATATATATTCCGTTCTTACACATATATATTCCGTTCTTACACATATATTTTAAGCTCTTACACATATATATTCAGTTCTTACGCATATATATTCAGTTCTTACACATATATATTCAGTTCTTACTCATATATTTTCAGTTTTTACGCATATATGTTCAGTTCTTACACATATATATTCAGTTCTTACACATATATATTCAGTTCTTACACATATATATTCAGTTCTTACACATATATATTCAGTTCTTACGCATATATTCAGTTCTTACACATATATATTCAGTTCTTATTAATATATATTCAGTTCTTACACATATATATTCATTTCTTACACATATATATTCAGTTCTTACACATATATATTCAGTTCTTACCCATATATATTCCGTTCTTACGCATATATATTCCGTTCTTACACATATATATTCAGTTCTTAAACATATATATTCAGTTCTTACGCATATATATTCCGTTCTTACGCATATATATTCCGTTCTTACGCACATATATTCCGTTCTTACGCATATATATTCAGTTCTTACACATATATATTCAGTTCTTACACATATATATTCAGTTCTTACCCATATATATTCCGTTCTTACGCATATATATTCCGTTCTTACACATATATATTCAGTTCTTACTCATATATATTCCGTTCTTACACATATATATTCAGTTCTAACACATATATATTCAGTTCTTACACATATATATTCAGTTCTTACCCATACATATTCCGTTCTTACGCATATATATTCCGTTCTTACGCATATATATTCCGTTTTTACTCATATATTCAGTTCTTACGCATATATTCAGTTCTTACGCACATATACTCCGTTCTTACACATATATATTCAGTTCTACCACATATATATTCAGTTCTTACACATATATATTCAGTTCTTACACATATATATTCAGTTCTTACACATATATATTTAGTTCTTCCACATATATATTCAGTTCTTACAAATATATATTCCTCTCTTACGCATATATATTCAGTTCTTACGCATATATTCAGTTCTTACGCATATATATTTCGTTCTTACTCATATATATTCAGTTCTTAGGCATATATATTCCGTTCTTACGCATATATATTCAGTTCTTACACATATATATTCCATTATTACACATATATATTCAGTTCTTACACATATATATTCATTTCTTACACATATATATTCAGTTCTTACACATATATATTCAGTTCTTACACATATATATTCAGTTCTTACACATATATATTCAGTTCTTACGCATATATTCAGTTCTTACACGTATATATTCAGTTCTTATTAATATATATTCAGTTCTTACACATATATATTCAGTTCTTACACATATATATTCAGTTCTTACACATATATATTCAGTTCTTACCCATATATATTCCGTTCTTACGCATATATATTCCGTTCTTACACATATATATTCAGTTCTTACACATATATATTCAGTTCTTACGCATATATATTCCGTTCTTACGCATATATATTCCGTTCTTACGCACATATATTCCGTTCTTACGCATATATATTCAGTTCTTACACATATATATTCAGTTCTTACACATATATATTCAGTTCTTACCCATATATATTCCGTTCTTACGCATATATATTCCGTTCTTACACATATATATTCAGTTCTTACTCATATATATTCCGTTCTTACACATATATATTCAGTTCTAACACATATATATTCAGTTCTTACACATATATATTCAGTTCTTACCCATATATATTCCGTTCTTACGCATATATATTCCGTTCTTACGCATATATATTCCGTTTTTACGCATATATTCAGTTCTTACGCATATATTCAGTTCTTACGCACATATATCCGTTCTTACACATATATATTCAGTTCTTACACATATATATTCAGTTCTTACACATATATATTCAGTTCTTACACATATATATTCAGTTCTTACACATATATATTTAGTTCTTCCACATATATATTCAGTTCTTACAAATATATATTCCGTTCTTACGCATATATATTCAGTTCTTACGCATATATTCAGTTCTTACGCATATATATATTCAGTTCTTACACATATTTATTTCGTTCTTACACATATATATTCAGTTCATTCACATATATATTCAGTTCTTACACATATATATTCAGTTCTTACACATATATCCGTTCTTACGCATATATATTCCGATCTCACGCATATATATTCAGTTCTTACACATATATATTCAGTTCTTACAGATATATATTCAGTCCTTACACATATATATTCAGTTCTTACACATATATATTACATTCTTACGCATATATATTCCGTTCTTACACATATATATTCAGTTCTTACACATATATATTCAGTTCTTACACATATATATGCAGTTCTTACGCATATATATTCAGTTCTTACACATATATATTCAGTTCTTACACATATATATTCAGTTCTTACACACATTTATTCCGTTCTTACACATATATATTCAGTTCTTACACATATATATTCCGTTCTTACGCATATATATTCAGTTCTTACACATATATATTCAGTTCTTACTCATATATATTCAGTTCTTACGCATATATTCAGTTCTTACACATATATATTCAGTTCTTATTAATATATATTCAGTTCTTACACATATATATTCAGTTCTTACACATATATATTCAGTTCTTACACATATATATTCAGTTCTTACGCATATATATTCCGTTCTTACGCATATATATTCCGTTCTTACGCACATATATTCCGTTCTTACGCATATATATTCAGTTCTTACACATATATATTCAGTTCTTACACATATATATTCAGTTCTTACCCATATATATTCCGTTCTTACGCATATATATTCCGTTCTTACACATATATATTCAGTTCTTACTCATATATATTCCGTTCTTACACATATATATTCAGTTCTAACACATATATATTCAGTTCTTACACATATATATTCAGTTCTTACCCATATATATTCCGTTCTTACGCATATATATTCCGTTCTTACTCATATATATTCCGTTTTTACGCATATATTCAGTTCTTACGCATATATTCAGTTCTTACGCACATATACTCCGTTCTTACACATATATATTCAGTTCTTACACATATATATTCAGTTCTTACACATATATATTCAGTTCTTACACATATATATTCAGTTCTTACACATATATATTTAGTTCTTCCACATATATATTCAGTTCTTACAAATATATATTCCGTTCTTACGCATATATATTCAGTTCTTACGCATATATTCAGTTCTTACGCATATATATTCAGTTCTTACACATATATATTTCGTTCTTACACATATATATTTAGTTCTTACACATATATATTCAGTTCTTACACATATATATTCAGTTCTTACACATATATATTCCGTTCTTACGCATATATATTCCGATCTTACGCATATATATTCAGTTCTTACACATATATATTCAGTTCTTACAGATATATATTCAGTCCTTACACATATATATTCAGTTCTTACACATATATATTACATTCTTACGCATATATATTCCGTTCTTACACATATGTATTCAGTTCTTACACATATATATTCAGTTCTTACACATATATATTCAATTCTTACGCATATATATTCAGTTCTTACACATATATATTCAGTTCTTACACATATATATTCAGTTCTTACACACATTTATTCAGTTCTTACACATATATATTCAGTTCTTACACATATATATTCCGTTCTTACGCATATATATTCAGTTCTTACACATATATATTCAGTTCTTACTCATATATATTCCGTTCTTACGCATATATATTCCGTTCTTACACATATATATTCAGTTCTTACTCATATATATTCCGTTCTTACGCATATATATTCCGTTCTTACACATATATATTCAGTTCTAACACATATATATTCAGTTCTTACACATATATATTCATTTCTTACACATATATATTCAGTTCTTACCCATATATATTCCGTTCTTACATATATATATTTCGTTCTTACGCATATATATTCCGTTTTTACGCATATATTCAGTTCTTACGCATATATTCAGTTCTAACGCATATATACTCCGTGCTTACACATATATATTCAGTTCTTCCACATATATATTCAGTTCTTCCACATATATATTCAGTTCTTACTCATATATATTCCGTTCTTACACATATATATTCAGTTCTAACACATATATATTCAGTTCTTACACATATATATTCAGTTCTTACACATATATATTCAGTTCTTACGCATATATTCAGTTCTTACACATATATATTCAGTTCTTATTAATTATATATTCAGTTCTTACACATATATATTCAGTTCTTTCACATATATATTCAGTTCTTACACATATATATTCAGTTCTTACCCATATATATTCCGTTCTTACGCATATATATTCCGTTCTTACACATATATATTCAGTTCTTACACATATATATTCAGTTCTTACGCATATATATTCCGTTCTTACGCATATATATTCCGTTCTTACGCACATATATTCCGTTCTTACGCATATATATTCAGTTCTTACACATATATATTCAGTTCTTACACATATATATTCAGTTCTTACCCATATATATTCCGTTCTTACGCATATATATTCCGTTCTTACACATATATATTCAGTTCTTACCCATATATATTCCGTTCTTACACATATATATTCAGTTCTAACACATATATATTCAGTTCTTACACATATATATTCAGTTCTTACCCATATATATTCCGTTCTTACGCATATATATTCCGTTCTTACGCATATATATTCCGTTTTTACGCATATATTCAGTTCTTACGCATATATTCAGTTCTTACGCACATAAACTCCGTTCTTACACATATATATTCAGTTCTTACACATATATATTCAGTTCTTACACATATATATTCAGTTCTTACACATATATATTCAGTTCTTACACATATATATTTAGTTCTTGCACATATATATTCAGTTCTTACAAATATATATTCCGTTCTTACGCATATATATTCAGTTCTTACGCATATATTCAGTTCTTACACATATATATTCAGTTCTTACACATATATATTCAGTTCTTACGCATATATATTCAGTTCATACACATATATATTCCATTCTTACGCAAATATATTCCGTTCTTACACATATATATTCAGTTTTTACACATATATATGCAGTTCTTACACATATATTTTCAGCTCCTACACATATATATTCATTTCTTACGCATATATATTCAGTTCTTACACATATATATTTCATTCTAACACATATATATTCCGTTCTTACACATATATATTCAGTTCTTACCCATATATATTCCGTTCTTACGCATATATATTCCGTTCTTACGCATATATATTCCGTTTTTACGCATACATTCAGTTCTTACGCATATATTCAGTTCTAACGCATATATACTCCGTGCTTACACATATATATTCAGTTCTTCCACATATATATTCAGTTCTTAAACATATATATTCAGTTCTTACACATATATTCAGTTCTTACAAATATATATTCCGTTCTTACGCATATATATTCAGTTCTTACGCATATAATCAGTTCTTACGCATATTTATTCAGTTCTTACACATATATATTCAGTTCTTACGCATATATATTCAGTTCTTACACATATATATTCAGTTCTTACACATATATATTACATTCTTACGCATATATATTCCGTTCTTACACATATATATTCAGTTCTTACACATATATATTCAGTTCTTACACATATATATTCAGTTCTTACTCATATATATTCCGTTCTTACACATATATATTCAGTTCTTACACATATATATTCAGTTCTAACCCATATATATTCCGTTCGTACGCATATATATTCCGTTCTTACGCATATATATTCCGTTTTTACGCATATATTCAGTTCTTACGCGTATATTCAGTTCTTACGCACATATACTCCGTTCTTACACATATATATTCAGTTCTTACACATATATATTCAGTTCTTACGCATATATACTCCGTTCTTACACATATATATTCAGTTCTTACACATATATATTCAGTTCTAACACATATATATTCCGTTCTTACGCACATATATTCCGTTCTTACGCATATATATTCAGTTCTTACACATATATATTCCATTCTTACACATATATATTAAGTTCTTACACATATATTCAGTTCTTACACATATATATTCAGTTCTTACACATATATTTTCAGTTCTTACACATATATATTCAGTTCTTACGCATATATATTCAGTTCTTACACATATATATTTCGTTCTTACACATATATATTCAGTTCTTACACATATATATTCAGTTCTTACACATATATATTCAGTTCTTACACATATATATTCCGTTCTTACGCATATATATTCCGATCTTACGCCTATATATTCAGTTCTTACACATATATATTCAGTTCTTACAGATATATATTCAGTCCTTACACATATATATTCAGTTCTTACACATATATATTACATTCTTACGCATATATATTCCGTTCTTACACATATATATTCAGTTCTTACACATATATATTCAGTTCTTACACATATATATTCACATATATATTCAGTTCTTACACATATATATTCAGTTCTTACGCATATATATTCCGTTCTTACGCATATATATTCCGTTCTTACGCACATATATTCCGTTCTTACGCATATATATTCAGTTCTTACACATATATATTCAGTTCTTACACATATATATTCAGTTCTTACCCGTATATATTCCGTTCTTACGCATATGAATTCCGTTCTTACACATATATATTCAGTTCTTTCTCATATATATTCCGTTCTTACGCATATATATTCCGTTCTTACACATATATATTCAGTTCTAACACATATATATTCAGTTCTTACACATATATATTCAGTTCTTACCCATATATATTCCGTTCTTACGCATATATATTCCGTTCTTACGCATATATATTCCGTTTTTACGCATATATTCAGTTCTTACGCATATATTCAGTTCTTACGCATATATACTCCGTTCTTACAAATATATATTCAGTTCTTACACATATATATTCAGTTCTTACACATATATATTCAGTTCTTACACATATATATTCAGTTCTTAAACATATATATTCAGTTCTTCCACATATATATTCAGTTCTTACAAATATATATTCCGTTCTTACGCATATATATTCAGTTCTTACGCATATATTCAGTTCTTACGCATATATATTCAGTTCTTACACATATATATTCAGTTCTTACGCATATATATTCAGTTCTTACACATATATATTCCATTCTTACGCAAATATATTCCGTTCTTACACATATATATTCAGTTTTTACACATATATATGCAGTTCTTACACATATATTTTATGCTCTTACACATATATATTCAGTTCTTACGCATATATATTCAGTTCTTACACATATATATTTCGTTCTTACACATATATATTCAGTTCTTACACATATATATTCAGTTCTTACACATATATATTCAGGTCTTACGCATATATATTCCGTTCTTACGCATATATATTCCGATCTTACGCATATATATCAGTTCTTACACATATATATTCAGTTCTTACAGATATATATTCAGTCCTTACACATATATATTCAGTTCTTACACATAAATATTACATTCTTACGCATATATATTCCGTTCTTACACAAATATATTCAGTTCTTACACATATATATTCAGTTCTTACACATATATATTCAGTTCTTACACATATATATTCAGTTCTTAATCATATATATTCCGTTCTTACGCATATATATTCCGTTCTTACGCACATATATTCCGTTCTTACGCATATATATTCAGTTCTTACACATATATATTCCGTTCTTACACATATATATTAAGTTCTTTCACATATATATTCAGTTCTTACACATATATATTCATTTCTTACACATATATAATCAGTTCTTACACTTATATATTCAGTTCTTACACATATATATTCCGTTCTTACGCATATATTCAGTTCTTACACATATATATTCAGTTCTTATAAATATATATTCAGTTCTTACACATATATATTCAGTTCTTACACATATATATTCAGTTCTTACACATATATATTCAGTTCTTACAAATATATATTCCGTTCTTACGCATATATATTCAGTTCTTACACATATCTATTCAGTTCCTACGAATATATATTCAGTTCTTACACATATATATTCCATTCTTACTCATATATATTCCGTTCTTAGGCATATATTCCGTTCTTACGCATATATATTCAGTTCTTACACATATATATTCAGTTCTTACGCATATATATTCAGTTCTTACACATATATATTCAGTTCTTACACATATATATTCCGTTCTTACACACATTTATTCAGTTCTTACACATTTATATTCAGTTCTTACACATATATATTCCGTTCTTACGCATATGTATTCAGTTCTTACACTTATATATTCAGTTCTTACTCATATATATTCCGTTCTTACGCATATATATTCCGTTCTTACACATATATATTCAGTTCTTACTCATATATATTCCGTTCTTACGCATATATATTCCGTTCTTACACATATATATTCAGTTCTAACACATATATATTCAGTTCTTACACATATATATTCAGTTCTTACACATATATATTCAGTTCTTACACATATATATTCAGGTCTTACGCATATATATTCCGTTCTTACGCATATATATTCCGATCTTACGCATATATATCAGTTCTTACACATATATATTCAGTTCTTACAGATATATATTCAGTCCTTACACATATATATTCAGTTCTTACACATATATATTACATTCTTACGCATATATATTCCGTTCTTACACAAATATATTCAGTTCTTACACATATATATTCAGTTCTTACACATATATATTCAGTTCTTACACATATATATTCAGTTCTTACGCATATATATTCCGTTCTTACGCATATATATTCCGTTCTTACGCACATATATTCCGTTCTTACGCATATATATTCAGTTCTTACACATATATATTCCGTTCTTACACATATATATTAAGTTCTTACACATATATATTCAGTTCTTACACATATATTCAGTTCTTACACATATATAATCAGTTCTTACACTTATATATTCAGTTCTTACACATATATATTCCGTTCTTACGCATATATTCAGTTCTTACACATATATATTCAGTTCTTATTAATATATATTCAGTTCTTACACATATATATTCAGTTCTTACACATATATATTCAGTTCTTACACATATATATTCAGTTCTTACAAATATATATTCCGTTCTTACGCATATATATTCAGTTCTTACACATATCTATTCAGTTCCTACGCATATATATTCAGTTCTTACACATATATATTCCATTCTTACTCATATATATTCCGTTCTTACGCATATATTCAGTTCTTACACATATATATTCAGTTCTTATTAATATATATTCAGTTCTTACACATATATATTCAGTTCTTACACATATATATTCAGTTCTTACACATATATATTCAGTTCTTACAAATATATATTCCGTTCTTACGCATATATATTCAGTTCTTACACATATCTATTCAGTTCCTACGCATATATATTCAGTTCTTACACATATATATTCCATTCTTACTCATATATATTCCGTTCTTAGGCATATATTCCGTTCTTACGCATATATATTCAGTTCTTACACATATTTATTCAGTTCTTACGCATATATATTCAGTTCTTACACATATATATTCAGTTCTTACACATATATATTCAGCTCTTACACACATTTATTCAGTTCTTACACATATATATTCAGTTCTTACACATATATATTCCGTTCTTACGCATATGTATTCAGTTCTTACACTTATATATTCAGTTCTTACTCATATATATTCCGTTCTTACGCATATATATTCCGTTCTTACACATATATATTCAGTTCTTACTCATATATATTCCGTTCTTACGCATATATATTCCGTTCTTACACATATATATTCAGTTCTAACACATATATATTCAGTTCTTACACATATATATTCAGTTCTTACACATATATATTCAGTTCTTACCCATATATATTCCGTTCTTACACATATATATTCAGTTCTTACTCATATATATTCCGTTCTTACGCATATATATTCCGTTCTTACACATATATATTAAGTTCTTACACATATATATTCAGTTCTTACACATATATATTCAGTTCTTACACATATATAATCAGTTCTTACACTTATATATTCAGTTCTTACACATATATATTCCGTTCTTACGCATATATTCAGTTCTTACACATATATATTCAGTTCTTATTAATATATATTCAGTTCTTACACATATATATTCAGTTCTTACACATATATATTCAGTTCTTACACATATATATTCAGTTCTTACAAATATATATTCCGTTCTTACGCATATATATTCAGTTCTTACGCATATATTCAGTTCTTACGCATATATTCAGTTCTAACGCATATATACTCCGTGCTTACACATATATATTCAGTTTTTCCACATATATATTCAGTTCTTAAACATATATATTCAGTTCTTACACATATATTCAGTTCTTACAAATATATATTCCGTTCATAAGCATATATATTCAGTTCTTACGCTTATATTCAGCTGTTACGCTTATTTATTCAGTTCTTACACATATATATTCAGTTCTTACGCATATATATTCAGTTCTTACACATATATATTCCGTTCTGACGCATATATATTCAGTTCTTACACATATATATTCAGTTCTTACACATATATATTCAGTTCTTACACATATATATTTAGTTCTTACACATATATATTCCATTCTTACGCATATATATTCCGTTTTTACGCATATATTCAGTTCTAACGCATATATATTCAGTTTTTACGCATATATGTTCAGTTCTTACACATATATATTCAGTTCTTACACATATATATTTAGTTCTTACGCATATATATTCAGTTCTTAAGCATATATATTCCGTTCTTACGCATATATATTCCGTTCTTACGCATATATATTCAGTTCTTACACTTATATATTCCGTTCTTACGCATATATATTCCGTTCTTACGCATATATATTCCGTTCTTACGCATATATATTCCGTTCTTACGCATATATATTCAGTCCTTAGGCATATATATTCAGTTCTTACGCATATATATTCAGTTCTTATGCATATATATTCCGTTCTTACACATATATATTCCGTTCTTACTCATATATATTCAGTTCTTAGGCATATATACTCCGTTCTTACAAATATATATTCAGTTCTTACACATATATATTCAGTTCTTACACATATATATTTAGTTCTTACACATATATATTCAGTTCTTACACATATATATTCAGTTCTTCCACATATATATTCAGTTCTTACAAATATATATTCCGTTCTTACGCATATATATTCAGTTCTTACGCATATATTCAGTTCTTACGCATATATATTCAGTTCTTACACATATATATTCAGTTCTTACGCATATATATTCAGTTCTTACACATATATATTCCATTCTTACGCAAATATATTCCGTTCTTACACATATATATTCAGTTTTTACACATATATATGCAGTTCTTACACATATATTTTAGGCTCTTACACATATATATTCAGTTCTTACGCATATATATTCAGTTCTTACACATATATATTTCGTTCTTACACATATATATTCAGTTCTTACACATATATATTCAGTTCTTACACATATATATTCAGGTCTTACGCATATATATTCCGTTCTTACGCATATATATTCCGATCTTACGCATATATATCAGTTCTTACACATATATATTCAGTTCTTACAGATATATATTCAGTCCTTACACATATATATTCAGTTCTTACACATATATATTACATTCTTACGCATATATATTCCGTTCTTACACAAATATATTCAGTTCTTACACATATATATTCAGTTCTTACACATATATATTCAGTTCTTACACATATATATTCAGTTCTTACGCATATATATTCCGTTCTTACGCATATATATTCCGTTCTTACGCACATATATTCCGTTCTTACGCATATATATTCAGTTCTTACACATATATATTCCGTTCTTACACATATATATTAAGTTCTTACACATATATATTCAGTTCTTACACATATATATTCAGTTCTTACACATATATAATCAGTTCTTACACTTATATATTCAGTTCTTACACATATATATTCCGTTCTTACGCATATATTCAGTTCTTACACATATATATTCAGTTCTTATTAATATATATTCAGTTCTTACACATATATATTCAGTTCTTACACATATATATTCAGTTCTTACACATATATATTCAGTTCTTACAAATATATATTCCGTTCTTACGCATATATATTCAGTTCTTACACATATCTATTCAGTTCCTACGCATATATATTCAGTTCTTACACATATATATTCCATTCTTACTCATATATATTCCGTTCTTAGGCATATATTCCGTTCTTACGCATATATATTCAGTTCTTACACATATATATTCAGTTCTTACGCATATATATTCAGTTCTTACACATATATATTCAGTTCTTACACATATATATTCAGTTCTTACACACATTTATTCAGTTCTTACACATATATATTCAGTTCTTACACATATATATTCCGTTCTTACGCATATGTATTCAGTTCTTACACTTATATATTCAGTTCTTACTCATATATATTCCGTTCTTACGCATATATATTCCGTTCTTACACATATATATTCAGTTCTTACTCATATATATTCCGTTCTTACGCATATATATTCCGTTCTTACACATATATATTCAGTTCTAACACATATATATTCAGTTCTTACACATATATATTCAGTTCTTACACATATATATTCAGTTCTTACCCATATATATTCCGTTCTTACACATATATATTCCGTTCTTACGCATATATATTCCGTTTTTACGCATATATTCAGTTCTTACGCATATATTCAGTTCTAACGCATATATACTCCGTGCTTACACATATATATTCAGTTCTTCCACATATATATTCAGTTCTTAAACATATATATTCAGTTCTTACACATATATTCAGTTCTTACACATATATATTCCGTTCTTAAGCATATATATTCAGTTCTTACGCATATAATCAGCTCTTACGCTTATTTATTCAGTTCTTACACATATATATTCAGTTCTTACGCATATATATTCAGTTCTTACACATATATATTCCGTTCTGACGCATATATATTCAGTTCTTACACATATATATTCAGTTCTTACACATATATATTCAGTTCTTACACATATATATTTAGTTCTTACACATATATATTCCATTCTTACGCATATATATTCCGTTTTTACGCATATATTCAGTTCTAACGCATATATTTTCAGTTTTTACGCATATATGTTCAGTTCTTACACATATATATTCAGTTCTTACACATATATATTTAGTTCTTACGCATATATATTCAGTTCTTAAGCATATATATTCCGTTCTTACGCATATATATTCCGTTCTTACGCATATATATTCAGTTCTTACACTTATATATTCCGTTCTTACGCATATATATTCCGTTCTTACGCATATATATTCCGTTCTTACGCATATATATTCCGTTCTTACGCATATATATTCAGTCCTTAGGCATATATATTCAGTTCTTACGCATATATATTCAGTTCTTATGCATATATATTCCGTTCTTACACATATATATTCCGTTCTTACTCATATATATTCAGTTCTTAGGCATATATATTCCGTTCTTACGCATATATATTCAGTTCTTACACATATATATTCCATTATTACACATATATATTCAGTTCTTACACATATATATTCATTTCTTACACATATATATTCAGTTCTTACACATATATATTCAGTTCTTACACATATATATTCAGTTCTTACACATATATATTCAGTTCTTACGCATATATTCAGTTCTTACACATATATATTCAGTTCTTATTAATATATATTCAGTTCTTACACATATATATTCAGTTCTAACACATATATATTCAGTTCTTACCCATATATATTCCGTTCTTACGCATATATATTCCGTTCTTACACCTATATATTCAGTTCTTACACATATATATTCAGTTCTTACGCATATATATTCCGTTCTTACGCATATATATTCCGTTCTTACGCACATATATTCCGTTCTTACGCATATATATTCAGTTCTTACACATATATATTCAGTTCTTACACATATATATTCAGTTCTTACCCATATATATTCCGTTCTTACGCATATATATTCCGTTCTTACACATATATATTCAGTTCTTACTCATATATATTCCGTTCTTACACATATATATTCAGTTCTAACACATATATATTCAGTTCTTACACATATATATTCAGTTCTTACCCATATATATTCCGTTCTTACGCATATATATTCCGTTCTTACGCATATATATTCCGTTTTTACGCATATATTCAGTTCTTACGTATATTCAGTTCTTACGCACATATACTCCGTTCTTACACATATATATTCAGTTCTTACACATATATATTCAGTTCTTACACATATATATTCAGTTCTTACACATATATATTCAGTTCTTACACATATATATTCAGTTCTTACAAATATATATTCCGTTCTTACGCATATATATTCAGTTCTTACGCATATATTCAGTTCTTACGCATATATATTCAGTTCTAACACATATATATTCAGTTCTTACGCATATATATTCAGTTCTTACACATATATATTCCATTCTTACGCAAATATATTCCGTTCTTACACATATATATTCAGTTTTTACACATATATATGCAGTTCTTACACATATATTTTCAGCTCTTACACATATATATTCAGTTCTTACGCATATATATTCAGTTCTTACACATATATATTTCGTTCTTACACATATATATTCAGTTCTTACACATATATATTCAGTTCTTACACATATATATTCAGTCCTTACGCATATATATTCCGTTCTTACGCATATATATTCCGATCTTACGCATATATATCTGTTCTTACACATATATATTCAGTTCTTACAGATATATATTCAGTCCTTACACATATATATTCAGTTCTTACACATATATATTACATTCTTACGCATATATATTCCGTTCTTACACATATATATTCAGTTCTTACACATATATATTCAGTTCTTACACATATATATTCAGTTCTTACACATATATATTCAGTTCTTACGCATATATATTCCGTTCTTACGCATATATATTCCGTTCTTACGCACATATATTCAGTTCTTACGCATATATATTCAGTTCTTACACATATATATTCCGTTCTTACACATATATATTAAGTTCTTACACATATATATTCAGTTCTTACACATATATATTCAGTTCTTACACATATATAATCAGTTCTTACACATATATATTCAGTTTTTACACATATATATTCCGTTCTTACGCATATATTCAGTTCTTACACATATATATTCAGTTCTTATTAATATATATTCAGTTCTTACACATATATATTCAGTTCTTACAGATATATATTCAGTTCTTGCACATATATATTCAGTTCTTACAAATATGTATTCCATTCTTACGCATATATATTCAGTTCTTACACATATCTATTCAGTTCCTACGCATATATATTCAGTTCTTACACATATATATTCTATTCTTACTCATATATATTCCGTTCTTAGGCATATATTCCGTTCTTACGCATATATATTCAGTTCTTACGCATATATATTCAGTTCTTACACATATATATTCAGTTCTTATACATATATATGCAGTTCTTACAAATATATATTCCGTTCTTACGCATATATTCAGTTCTTACGCATATATATTCAGTTCTTACACATATATATTCAGTTCTTACGCATATATATTCAGTTCTTACACATATATATACCATTCTTACGCATATATATTCCGTTCTTACACATATATTCAGTTCTTACACATATATATTCCGTTCTTACGCATATATATTCAGTCCGAACAAATATATATTCAGTTCTTACACATATATATTCAGTTCTTACACATATATATTCAGTTCTAACACATATATATTCAGTTTTTACACATATAATTTCAGTTCTTATATGTATTTTCAGTTCTTACACATATATATTCAGTTCTTACACATATATATTCAGTTCTTACACATATATATATTCAGTTCTTACGCATATATTCAGTTCTTATTAATATATATTCAGTTCTTACACATATATATTCAGTTCTTAAACATATATTCAGTTCTAACACATATATATTCAGTTCTTACAAATATATATTCCGTTCTACCGCATATATATTCAGTTCTTACACATATATATTCAGTTCTTACACATATATATTCAGTTCTTGCACATATATATTCAGTTCTTACAAATATGTATTCCATTCTTACGCATATATATTCAGTTCTTACACATATCTATTCAGTTCCTACGCATATATATTCAGTTCTTACACAAATATATTCTATTCTTACTCATATATATTCCGTTCTTAGGCATATATTCCGTTCTTACGCATATATATTCAGTTCTTACGCATATATATTCAGTTCGTACGCATATATGTTCAGTTCTTACACATATATATTCAGTTTTACACATATATATTGAGTTCTTACACACATTTATTCAGTTCTTACACATATATATTCAGTTCTTACACATATATATTCCGTTCTTACGCATATATATTCCGTTCTTACACATATATATTCAGTTCTTACTCATATATATTCCGTTCTTACGCATATATATTCCGTTCTTACACATATATATTCAGTTCTTACTCATATATATTCCGTTCTTACGCATATATATTCCGTTCTTACACATATATATTCAGTTCTAACACATATATATTCAGTTCTTACACATATATATTCAGTTCTTACACATATATATTCAGTTCTTACCCATATATATTCCGTTCTTACGCATATATATTCCGTTCTTACGCATATATATTCAGTTCTTACGCATATATTCAGTTCTTACGCATATATATTCAGTTCTTACACATATATATTCAGTTCTTACGCATATATATTCAGTTCTTACACATATATAGTAAATTCTTACGCATATATATTCCGTTCTTACACATATATATTCAGTTCTTACACATATATATTCCGTTCTTACGCATATATACTCAGTTCTTACACATATATATTCAGTTCTTACACATATATATTCAGTTCTAACACATATATATTCAGTTCTTACACAAATATATTCAGTTCTTATACATATATATGCAGTTCTTACAAATATATATTCCGTTCTTACGCATATATTCAGTTCTTACGCATATATATTCAGTTCTTACACATATATATTCAGTTCTTACGCATATATATTCAGTTCTTACACATATATATACCATTCTTACGCATATATATTCCGTTCTTACACATATATTCAGTTCTTACACATATATATTCCGTTCTTACGCATATATATTCAGTTCGAACAAATATATATTCAGTTCTTACACATATATATTCAGTTCTTACACATATATATTCAGTTCTTACACATATATATTCAGTTTTTACACATATATTTTCAGTTCTTACACATATATATTCAGTTCTTACACATATATATTCAGTTCTTACACATATATATATTCAGTTCTTACGCATATATTCAGTTCTTACACATATATATTTCGTTCTTACACATATATATTCATTTCTTACACATATATATTCAGTTCTTACACATATATATTCAGTTCTTACGCATATATATTCCGTTCTTACGCATATATATTCCGATCTTACGCACATATATTCCGTTTTTACGCATATATATACAGTTCTTACACATATATATTCCGTTCTTACACATATATATTAAGTTCTTACTGATATATATTCAGTTCTTACACATATATAATCAGTTCTTACACATATATATTCAGTTCTTACAAATATATATTCCGTTCTTACGCATATATATTCAGTTCCTCCGAATATATTCAGTTCTTACGCATATATATTCAGTTCTTACACTTATATATTCAGTTCTTACACATATATATTCAGTTCTTACGCATATATATTCAGTTCTTACACATATATATTCAGTTCTTACACATATATATTCAGTTCTTACACATATATATTCAGTTCTTACACATATATATTATACGTTCTTACGCATATATATTCAGTTCTTACACATATATATTCAGTTCTTACACATATATATTCAGTTCTTACACATATATTTTCAGTTCTTACTCATATATATTCCGTTCTAACGCATATATATTCCGTTCTTACACATATATATTCAGTACTTACACATATATATTCAGTTCTTACTCATATATATTCAGTTCTTACCCATATATATTCCGTTCTTACGCATATATGTTCCGTTCTTACGCATATATATTCCGTTTTTACGCATATATTGAGTTCTTAGGCATATATTCAGTTCTTACGCATATATACTCCGTTCTTACACATATATATTCAGTTCTTACATATATATATTCAGTTCTTACACATATATATTCAGTTCTTACACATATATATTCAGTTCTTACACATATATATTCAGTTCTAACAGATATATATTCCGTTCTTACGCACATATATTCCGTTCTTACGCATATATATTCAGTTCTTACACATATATATTCCATTCTTACACATATATATTAAGTTCTTACACATATATTCAGTTCTTACACATATATATTCAGTTCTTACACATATATTTTCAGTTCTTACACATATATATTCAGTTCTTACGCATATATATTCAGTTCTTACACATATATATTTCGTTCTTACACATATTTATTCAGTTCGTACACATATATATTCAGTTCTTACACATATATATTCAGTTCTTACGCATATATATTCCGTTCTTACGCATATATATTCCGATCTTACGCATATATATTCCGTTCTTACGCATATATATTCCGTTCTTACGCACATATATTCCGTTCTTACGCATATATATTCAGTTCTTACACATATATATTCCGTTCTTACACATATATATTAAGTTCTTACACATATATATTCAGTTCTTACACATATATAATCAGTTCTTACACATATATATTCAGTTCTTACACATATATATTCCGTTCTTACGCATATATTCAGTTCTTACACATATATATTCAGTTCTTATACATATATATGCAGTTCTTACAAATATATATTCCGTTCTTACGCATATATTCAGTTCTTACGCATATATATTCAGTTCTTACACATATATATTCAGTTCTTACGCATATATATTCAGTTCTTACACATATATATACCATTCTTACGCATATATATTCCGTTCTTACACATATATTCAGTTCTTACACATATATATTCCGTTCTTACGCATATATATTCAGTCCGAACAAATATATATTCAGTTCTTACACATATATATTCAGTTCTTACACATATATATTCAGTTCTAACACATATATATTCAGTTTTTACACATATAATTTCAGTTCTTATATGTATTTTCAGTTCTTACACATATATATTCAGTTCTTACACATATATATTCAGTTCTTACACATATATATATTCAGTTCTTACGCATATATTCAGTTCTTATTAATATATATTCAGTTCTTACACATATATATTCAGTTCTTAAACATATATTCAGTTCTAACACATATATATTCAGTTCTTACAAATATATATTCCGTTCTACCGCATATATATTCAGTTCTTACACATATATATTCAGTTTTTACGCATATATATTCAGTTCTTACACATATATATTCCAATCTTACTCATATATATTCCGTTCTTAGGCATATATTCCGTTCTTACGCATACATATTCAGTTCTTACACATATATATTCAGTTCTTACACATATATATTCAGTTCTTACTCATATATATTCAGTTCTTACACATATATATTCAGTTCTTACACATATATATTCCGTTCTTACGCATATATATTCCGTTCTTACACATATATATTCAGTTCTAACACATATATATTCAGTTCTTACACATACATATTCAGTTCTTACACATATATATTCAGTTCTTACCCATATATATTCCGTTCTTACGCATATATATTCCGTTTTTACGCATATATTCAGTTCTTACGCATATATTCAGTTCTAACGCATATATACTCCGTGCTTACACATATATATTCAGTTCTTCCACATATATATTCAGTTCTTAAACATATATATTCAGTTCTTACACATATATTCAGTTCTTACAAATATATATTCCGTTCTAACGCATATATATTCAGTTCTTACGCATATATTCAGTTCTTACGCATATTTATTCAGTTCTTACACATATATATTCAGTTCTTACGCATATATATTCAGTTCTTACACATATATATTCCGTTCTGACGCATATATATTCAGTTCTTACACATATATATTCAGTTCTTACACATATATATTCAGTTCTTACACATATATATTTAGTTATTACACATATATATTCCATTCTTACGCATATATATTCCGTTTTTACGCATATATTCAGTTCTTACGTATATATTTTCAGTTTTTCGGCATATATGTTCAGTTCTTACACATATATATTCAGTTCTTACACATATATATTCAGTTCTTACGCATATATATTCAGTTCTTATGCATATATATTCCGTTCTTACCCATATATATTCCGTTCTTACGCATATATATTCAGTTCTTACACTTATATATTCCGTTCTTACGCATATATATTCCGTTCTTACGCATATATATTCCGTTCTTACGCATATATATTCCGTTCTTACGCATATATATTCAGTTCTTAGGCATATATATTCAGTTCTTACGCATATATATTCAGTTCTTATGCATATATATTCCGTTCTTACGCATATATATTCCGTTCTTACTCATATATATTCAGTTCTTAGGCATATATATTCCGTTCTTACGCATATATATTCAGTTCTTACACATATATATTCCGTTATTACACATATATATTCAGTTCATACACATATATATTCATTTCTTACACATATATATTCAGTTCTTACACATATATATTCAGTTCTTACACATATATATTCAGTTCTTACAAATATATATTCAGTTCTTACACATATATATTCAGTTCTTACACATATATATTCAGTTCTTACGCATATATATTCCGTTCTTACGCATATATATTCCGTTCTTACGCACATATATTCCGTTCTTACGCATATATATTCAGTTCTTACACATATATATTCCGTTCTTACACATATATATTAAGTTCTTACACATATATATTCAGTTCTTACACATATTTATTCCGTTCTTACACAGACATATTCAGTTCTTACGCATATATATTCCGTTCTAACACATATATATTCAGTTCTTACACATATATATTCAGTTCTAACACATATATATTCAGTTCTTACACACATTTATTCAGTTCTTACACATATATATTCAGTTCTTACACATATATATTCCGTTCTTACGCATATATATTCAGTTCTTACACATATATATTCAGTTCTTACTCATATATATTCCGTTCTTACGCATATATATTCCGTTC
>JAWPHD010020069.1:0-33253 GCA_037043455.1 Cyrtodaria siliqua | reverse complement strand
ACACATAACAACTGATAACCTTATGTCCCTCTACATCACCCATTGTTAATTGCCGAATTTAATACAGAATTATGGCCCTTTGGTTTGACTTAGAATTTAAGTGGGGGTATTCATCACCTTCTGTGATAGTTCTAGTTATGCCATGTATAAGGGCCATTCCATTAAAACATACATGAAGGCAATTTAATAAACATCTATGGATGAACCTATTTTCCAAAATTTAGTTCTTTAACTCTATTTTGCATCTATGTGTGGGTGTTCAATTTCAAAAGTGCCTTCCTGGGTATGTATTTATGTTTTAATGGATATAGCTCTAAAAAAATATTTTAAGATATATCACTGTAGAAAACCACCTATCTTCTGTGTTTATTTTTACATGACCCTATCAGTTATCTTACTGTAATTTATACTCTTGGGCTATCACCTCTGAATATTTATATAAACAAATATATTTAACTGTTTATGAAAACCATCTACCTTCTGTATTTATTTGAATTTTGCTGGGGAGTCGGGTGCTGGGAATCAGAAATTTACCTCCTAATTTTTTGTAGGGTTTTTGATGTAATTTTCAACACGTAAGGTTATATATGACGGACAAATTTATTTTTGTTGGTGAAGGCAGACCACCCACTTTTCTGGGTAGAACCAGTACTGTACACCTCCCGCCATACTTAAGAATCGACACTTCCTCACTTACAAGTCGAGCTCGCAGTGGGATTCGAACCCGCAGCGGTGAGAGGCGAAGGTTTACAACACAGCGTCGTTAACCATTCGGCCGAGGAGACCTCCCTGATTTGGGCCGAAAAAGGCATAGATGACTAATGTAATAAACCCGACCAAATTCAATTCAGTCATACATATTAATACAGGCATGTTTCACATGACCGTGTCAAACCATCGCACTGTTCATTCATACATTTATGTATTGTATACTGCTCTGCAGTTTTAAACAGTCTAACCGTTCATTCATGTATGTATGTATTGCTTGGCAGTCAAACCATCACACAGTTCAGTCATACATTTAAGTTTTGTATTGCTCTGCAAAGTGAAAGTATTTATTCATAATGTATGTATTGCTCGGCAGAGTCAAAATGTCACTGACAGTAAAGCTTTTTCATTGAAACTGCTCCATAGCTGCAACACGGATGAATGGATCTTGTATTTATTTCTATATTATACATCAAGATTTTTAAAAGCAAAAATCAATACATTTTGGCTATTAAAGGTTTTATTCAGGCGATATTGGCGATGAAACCTTTTATTGGCAAAATAAAAATTACATTTGAGGGTTGGGTTATTTATTGAATTATCGTTTATTTTTTATTTTTATGTATTTTATCCATTTTACCTATGCAATAGGTACACAAAGATCGGTCCATTGTAAATCTACAAAAAGCATTTCATAAGACAAAGTAGTTAGTATGACTCATTAGATGACTTTAGGTCCCATATTCTCCAACAAGTAACTTTAACAGCGAGAAGATGAAAATCTCAAAATTGCTTATTTTAGATCTAGTGACCTATGAAATAGACAGGACAGTCGATGTGAATGTATTAGTGAAATTATAATTGGATCCGCAACATTGTCTTCAAATACCCTGTCGTGACTGAGCCGTTCGCAGTCTGGTGTCCATAATAACCACTGTGTCACGTTTTTGTGTGCATTTAACCCGTTCTTGAAGTTGTTTAAAGAAGCCAATAATTGGTTGTCCACCCGTTTGGAGAACAACTATTGGCTCAGTGCTTTGACTAATTTATGTGAGTGACCCCGTGTCGTGTTGTTTTGATGTTAGAAGTAAAAGGTTCGAACAAATTATTGTTAAGTGTGCATTTTCCCATCCACCTCTATGGTATTGGTCAACCTGAGCAATTTATTTGTTTAAAATGTATTTTAAAGGGACACACGGCAATCTTGATTTCTTAAAAACTCACGGCGTCCAGTTAGTTTTCCTCTTAACTTGCATTTGTTCAATCATTAATATTAATTAATATTAATTGTTAGAATAGTTCAAAGCAAATTATTTTTGCATATTACTAACTGTTTATAATATTGCACTAGTAATATATTTAAAAATTTGGTAAAATAGTGAAGAAAGATGAAATCTCATATTTTTTTTATTTAATTACATGCAAGCAGTTTTAAAGTCAAAATGACGCAGCAGGGTAAGTAAATTGAGGAGCAACTTTTAATGTTTGAATAAACTCAAGATTGCCATGTGTCCCTTTAAAAATGCATAGTTTGAAATTAGACACACTATATTAGTGCTGTATTCGTTTTACGGGTGGTTTGGAGCACTACTCATAATACAAGAACATCTTTTATGCATTGTCTTTAAAATATTAAACGGCACATTTATTCCAAACTCTGGACTAGAACCGAATATACTTCACTCGTTCTTGATCTTATAAATAGTAAATATTTTGTTTATGAGACAGTATTTATTAATACAATGTTATAGAGGCATTCTGTATAAAAATATATATTTCAACAGCTCTTTATACAAAAATGCATGGTGGAATTAAACCAGATATAATGTACTCAAGACAATTTTGTAAACATTAGTAAAGTGTTGACGTTGGAAACTTGTTTCATTATATTTTTGTCCCATTGCACGTTTTAAAGACCGAGTAGGTAGCTCTTCAACATGAAACAGTAAAGAGAAATGATTGTTAAATTCAATTTTTAAACCTTAACCCACTACATTTATATAATGGACTGTTCTTTCTTTGAAATTAAGACCATTCCATTAATGTAACAAAGGTTTTTTTTTGGAAAAAGTGACTGATCAGCAGCAGACATTATAAACCCTGATCAGCCTGCAAAGGCTATTATATTTGTGCTTAGTGGGTTAAGGGTTAAAGTTCTCCGGCCATGTTTTGTTTCATGAACATGTTTATGTTTATTTAAATCGAAATCAATATACAACAATAGATATTTACAATTCACACATTGCAATATCTGTGAAAAGCGAGAATAAGATTTTATTTGGTGACTAGAAAGCTTTGAACAGGTAAATTAATCCACAGGTAATTTTATTAATCAATTATCTGGCAATAGTTGTGCAGCTATACAATTCAGATTTACCTCATTTACCCGTGCAGTAACGCAGTGGTAAAAGTAGTATCTACGTCACACAAATGATACTTATTTTTACATACAACTTAGTAGTGGATTTAAATACATGTTTCTCTCCGGGACTATCAAGATTGTTCATATGTTTAAGAGTTAAATTTGTTAATTGATAATACTAGAAAAGGGTGCCATTCATCTTTAATAATGATTTTTAGAAATGAGTTTTGTAGAAAAAATACCCCGAGGGTTGAAATTTCCCTATCTGAACCTGATTCTTTTTTTTAAAAAGCCAAGATTGCAATACAAATCTTTTAATAAACTCATGGCAGACCTTGAGTACAAAGTTAAGTTCACAAATCTGTCTTGTTTCAAAACTACCTTAAAGGTCTTGATAATAGTTTGAAGTTATAGACATTTGATGTTTTTCATAAATGTAACATAACAGCATCAGGCCTGTATAACAGCACAGGAAGATGAATAAATATTCTCCTCAAAATAATTTAAGGATCACAAAATAGGGCAGTAATAATTACTTAATCTTTAATATTATGGATTTCATATTCATATAAAAGTTAATACATGTGTGTAATGTAACAATTGTAAGAGAATACAATAAACTTAAAAATTGCAAAAAGACAGTAAATTGTTTATTACAGCACTTTGAAATGTGACCAAAATCAAAACATGGTCCTTCCTTAAATTATTTTGAGAAGTATAGTTTGGATAATTTTATCTGTCTTCATCTGTTGGGTAATTAAAGGAATACACTGCAATTTGGGTTCTTTATAAACGTGCAGTTTACTTCTAAAATATATTCTCAAAAAGTTCAAAAACTATTTTAGCATGTTCCTATTCGTTGAGTAAAATGCATCATTTAGTAAGACCTTTACTGTTAACGTGTTCTTGTTTTTTTCTATATTAAACTAACCGACCAAATAACGGCAGAATTACATCAAAACTCTATCCAGGTGTTTAGGTCATATAATAATGTATATGTGCCAATTAAAAGTAAAGGTTTATTCATGGGTTCTTATAATACCTGTAATTGAATATGCGTAAAATGAATTATGAGTTGGTAACTCTTAATTTGATGCTCCAGTTTTGGAGTTGGCTTGTCTGGTTAAAGCCATTTATATAATGTCTGTAGAGTTAGGATTCTAAAATATATGTAAGTTATACATATATATAAAACTTGTCGTCAGTAGATTTAGAAACGGTTTACATCTGTTGTAAAATTTGCCTGTTGATGGTGGTATAGCTACTTTAAGATATTATATCAATTGAAAAAGAATGCCCTTTATGGCGAATTATCATGTATAATATCACTATTTGTTGTTCATTTGTAAAAATAGGCTTCTTTTGAAATATAATACACGATGATTTACTGTAACTGATGTTCTGTTCTTAAAATAAAGAAGATTTGTATTGTATGTAACAAGGCGTTGGTTGATTTTCTTCAGTTACTGGTTATGTTTTAAAGGGACATGCGTAAATCCTGATTTGTTTAAAACTAATGGAAAATAGGCCCAGGGTGAGAAGGTTCTAGGCCCATTTTCCATATTTTATCTCGATGTACATGGAGGATGAGCCTGGCATGTTCATGCCTGTTAGGCGCCATATAACTTTTCATGTGTTGGTGCGCCTTAAAACCCAATTCAATTCAAAGTTTTAATAGAATATTTAATGTCATCTTTATTAACATTCCTCTGTTTAATTGTAAGCTCAAGTTTGTTTTGTTCAAAGTCATTATACACTGTAAGAATCTTTCATGGTACCTGATGAAGGTCGGAAATTCCAACACGAGTTATAATTGTTTTATTGGAACCGAGGCTCTGTCGATTAAAACATGCTGAGGGTTGGAATTTTCTATCTGAACCGGATACTCATGACCGATTCTTTTTCTTGCATATATGTTACATTCTGCGCATTGACGTCGCAACTACTAACGTTTTGCATGTTTATTTACACAGTGATGTCATGCAACTGTCGATATCATTGCGTGGCTTTTATCTTCCCCAATGTGTAAGATCAGGCTTTCCATCACACGTAAAACGCGGATAAGCTCATCCGGTATGCAAAAACACGCAATATGTGCTTTACACTGTCACGGGTGCACATAACAAATGACCTCCGATAATACTGCACTCTGATCATTTTATGCCAACGGAACTTTGATAAACGCATGTCACATTTGAAAGTTCAAATCAGGAAAATCTCTACGTTTTATATCAAGTTTAATTTCTGTTTGCCAATAAATTTCAATGGCTAATATGAGTACTTACTGTTTCTAAAATTGGTTCAGTCTGGACGGGTCACAGATGAGCATTGGTTTAATAATATCATGTACTACAGATGTAGCAGTGAGGGAAACAATCTCGCAAGACAGTTAACCTCAGGGCTACCTCGCAACCCCAGTATAAGCTGGTCCTCTGTTGTACTCAGAACCTGTCCATGGACAAGAGGCATGTGTTCTGTTCCTACCCCAAAAAAATATCTAGGCATTAAACTCGTATGTTTTGCATATGTGCCACATATGTAATCAACATATGTATTTCACATGAAAATAACACGTGTTTAATACATATGAACGGCATAATGGCTTTCCTGTCTGTCAGTACATTCGTCAACATTTTAAACACTTTTTTTCGACAATTTCTTTCAAACTATAAGTGATACCACTTCCAAATTTGATCAATAGGTGCAGGTATTATATTATTATTTAGTTTTCATCGGAATGTTATGGTGTAGTATAAATGCAGTATATGATGTATATGATGATGGAATATAAATATGATTTGCTACATTGATACAAGGTAATTTATATTTTCATACGATTCGTTTTTTCCTTTGAAAAAAATGTTTTGTCCTAGTATAATCGTGTCATTTTACACAGAATATTATTGTTGTTCAATAAACTATGCTAAAACCAGTTGAAAAGCGGGTACTTGTTTTTGTTTTTAAAACATCAGTACAACATGTTTGAACTACATCAGTACAACATGTTTGAACTGAGTTATTGCCATGCGAGTCGGGGTTGGTATATGGAGTTGTATGAAAATACCTCATAAATACCTCATATATGGTGTCTTAGAGGTCGATATCAACCCAAATATTGTATATTTGTTGTACTGGAGGTTGTATATGTTGTGACACTTTAATAAAAAGAGAATCTTACATGAGTGCCTGTTAAATATTGAAATTTACTGAACTAATTGGATAAAACTACATGATGTGAGGCTGTGACGAGCATCATATGAGTTTTATCCAACGAGTTTAATTAAAGCAATATTAAATAGGTGCGAATGTGAGATTCTATTTATCACATAACCTCAAGAAAAGCCTCATAAGCAACATTTATTCTTGTAGCGACCTGTATTATTATAACGTGGTCGTATGAGGACGTTGTGTGTTTGAATGATGACGTTGTATGTTTGAATGATGACGTTGTATGTTGATTTCTTCTTCGTACGACACTGAACAAGGGAATTACTTTGTCGATTTCCGTAATCCTGTATTTTTAACGGTAATGTATTTAAGATTTATTTTACTATAATTTATACTCCTGGGCTATCGACTCTAAATATTTATATAAACAAATATATTAACTATTTAGAAAACCATCTACATTCTCTACTTAATTGGGATTTTGCATGGGAGTCGGGTGCTGGGAATCAGAAATTTAGCTCCTTGGGCCGAAAATTTGTGGAGCGAACTACTTTTAGTTTTCAAGATATTGAAACTTTGTATATGATCAACATGAAGTGTAGATGTGCGTGACACAATGTCGGTGTGGCTCGGTCAATTCCATGCAGAGTTATTTCCCTTGCACTTAGTCAAAATTTCTATATTCAGCATAAGCAATATTGTGGAGTGAACTTCTAAATCAAGATATTGAATTGAAACATTTTATACATGATTAAAATTAAGTGAAGATGTGTGTGACACAATTTTGGTTCGGCACAGTCAATTCCATGCAGAGTTATTGCTCTTGAACTTAAGTCAAAATTCAATTGCTATTTTCATCATATGCAATCTTGTGGAGCAAACTACTACTACAGTTTTCAAGATATTAAATTGAAACTTTGTATACATGATCAAAATGAAGTGTATATGTGCGCGACACAATCTTACTTTGGCTCAGTCAATGCCATTGCAGAGAAATTGCTCTTGAACTTAGTCAAAATTACTATTCAGTATATGCAATACTGTGGGGTTAACTACTTCAACAGTTATTAAGATATTGAATTGAAACTTTGCATGATCATCATGATGTGTACATGTGCGTGACACAATTTTGGTGCGGCTCAGTCAATTCCATGCAGAGTTACTGCCTTTGCACGTAGTAAACATTGCTTTATTCAGCCTATCCAATCTTGTGGAGTCGACTTCTTTTACAGTTTGGAAGATATTGAATTATAACTGTGAACATGATAAACGTGAAATGTACATGTACGTGTCACAATTTTGGTGTGGCTCAGTCAATGCCATGCAGAGTTATTGCCTTGATCTTACTAAAAAATAGTTTGCTGGGGTATTTATCACCTTCAGTGATAGTTCTAGTTATTATTTGTTCCAATCTTTATTTGCCAAAAGACCACATGTATCCCTTTATTTATTATTCCAGGAATGTATCATATGCATAGGAAATGATATATATATACACTGACTTTTCATAATAATAAATAAAACAAGAAAATCGGTAGAAACGATGTATACTCCTCGAAATCTATCAACTTATCATTTGGCCTTGTATCACCCAACGGTTTTCAATTTGAATTGAATTGAATTGAATTGGGGTTTTAAGGCGCACCAACACATGAAAAGGTTATATGGCGCCTAATAGGCATGAACATGCCAGGCTCATCTTCCATGTACATCGAGATAAAATATGGAAAATGGGCCTAGAACCTTCTCACCCTGAACTGCAGAGTTGCTGCAAATTCTATCGTAGAAACTCCATTTACGCTGGAGCCACGTTATTGTTTTTTCTGCCACTGCTCTTTTGATGCGAGCGAGATAGCACCTGAAACAATGCAGGGATCATGATGAAGACCTTTAATGAACATGAACAAAAAATGATAAAATGAACATGAATTTGGGGGGATTCTACCCCTCTGCCTACCTCTCCAAAGGGATCTGCAGTGGCCCTATTCATTGCCCCGTGAACCACACGGGGCTGTTTTCAATTTGAACACCCATTAGTAGTTTTTGACTTATGCTTCGGACAAAAATAACAAGTATAAAATTACGAAGGCCAATAACCTGATAACTCTAATTTGAATGATGACAGAGTTACAGTTCTTGAACTCTGCGCTTCCTCTCATTGACCTCATCATTGTGTGAAGTTTCAATACAGTACCATCACTAGTTTTGAAGTTATGCTCCAGACAAAAATCCTTAGTATAAAATTACAAAGGGCAATTGAATGACAACAGAATTACAGTTCTTGCACTCTGCACTTCCTCTCATTGCCCTCTATCATTGTGTGAAGTTTCATTGCAGTCCCATTAGTAGTTTTGAAGTTATGCTCCGGACAAAAGTTTGATGGACAGAAATACATTTAGGGATTCAGGAACCTTTGGGGACCTTCTAAAAATATGGAGAAATATATAACATACATTTGAGGAAAGTTTGGTGCTTTTGTCCAGTGTCTAGATTGGATCCAAAATCCTGTGTTTTGGTCCCTAGCTGTGATTTGTTATTAATATTCTGATGTGTAAATATAATAATTTGCCCAACCCTGCAGAGAACAAACTGTCAAGTTTCGAACATGTTCCTAGTAATAAATTGCCTGGTTCGAGGTCTAGGTAACAATAGTTAAATTTCAGCTGGGACCAATTTACTTCGTAGGAAATGTGTTTTGTGAAGTTAAGGAAATACCACCCTGAAATTGTGGACGAGTAGCATTCAAAGGAGAAAGGCTAATAGGCGGATAACCTGACATGCCATTAGCTCTGCTGGTCTTTAATCGGTGGTTATAAATCAGCTTGTGTATTTATTCAAGTAAAAATGGCAAAAATACAAGATAAAATGGTGGCACAATGTATGGGTCAATATAAAAAACAAAAACTCGAAGCAATCTAAAAATATTTATGTGACAATATATATGCAAAAAGAAGGCAAAAAGCATATATAAAGAGTAGTAACAAATGCAATTGTTTCATGTAGAATATAATGTCTATAAAAATTAGAATTATTTATGTTTAGAACTTTGTCATTCTTGATTTCAAGAAATTCATTACTGAACGAGTGATACAAACTGTCTAAATCATTGTTATATACAATTTCTAGACTCTTAACATTTCTCAGAACATACTGAGAACTAATCCTGTTTTCATACTGTATAACAAAAAAAACTATGAGTAAAAATCTTTGAATGCACTCTTTAAAGGGACACAGGGCAACTTGATTTTTTTAAAAACTTGTGGCATCCCGTTAGTTTACTACATAAATTGCATTTGTTAAATGATTAACTTTAATTATAAGAATAGTATAAAGCAAATAGTTTTTTCATATTACTGACGGCTGATTGATTGCACCAATAATATATTGAAACTGACTGTAGAATAAGAAGAAAAAATTAAACTCAACAAAATTTAATTACATGCAAGCAGTTTTAAAGTCAAAATATTAATGGCTTAATGAATCGAGACGCTGATTTAAATAGTTGATAAAAAAACTTCATTGCCATTTGTCCCTTTAATATCACAAAGAAATATATATTTAAAAAAAAAAGGAAACCAACACAAGCCTGGTGCTAACGACACGCTTTTGGTGTACAACTATAAGGAAGTTGATAATCTAGACATGGAAATGTTATAGTTTATCTATCGAACAAAGACATGTATATGTTATAGTTTATCTATCAAACAATCTGGAAGCTTTACATCTTAACTGTGTCCAGTAAAACATAATAAATCACAGACAAGCACATAGTATCAACAAGAACAACAGATAAGGCCATGTTCATACTATTTCTCTGTTTCCCAAACCCCGATTTTAAATAAATTCACTATACTATTTTGTTATACTCGTTACCTCTTCTGTAAACCAATTGTCCACCATGTTTACGTGTAAATAACATGAATTGAATTGGGTTTAACGGCGCACCAACACAGGCGCCTAACAGACGCTGAAGACCTTGAATAAGCATGATAAAAAATGACAAAATGAACAAAAATCTACCCCAGCAACAACGGGAAAATAACAGATGATAATACAATATTTGCAACAATTGACTATTAACGGTTTTATCACATTTTATTTGTATAAGGCCTGGTTCTCAGGCCACTTTTTCTGAGAAGAGATGCGGGTGGGCGCATTTTTTTTTACAATTTTACAGTGGTCAACAGACACGCGGGCGATTTTTTTTATCCGAACTTTAATTCCAATACATGTATTGATGCAAATTATCTCGAAATGCATGTGCAATAACCAGTTGGATCAGCTCATCTCTATTGTCGATCATTACCTGATCATTTCTTCCCGACTTATGCTTCTTTCAATCACAATAAGTCCGTATATTTGTATTAGATCACGCATGAACTTCAATCGACTCGATGACACCGCCATTATTGCATGTTTTTGTGAGACTTTGTCGATTAGACGCTTGAATAAATCGCCTGTTCTGTAGCACCTACTAGTTCCAAGCATCTCAAGCGTCTGACTCTCCTAGATTGGTACCCGTACGACTGCAACACTCACAAGCTAGCAAGCAGAGCGGCAGATAGTCGGCCGTGCACCAGTCTACCCACAAGGGGATTCCCCTGAGGTAGTTGCATGTAAAAACCGGAACGAACTTGGATGCGGAATTTTTTTCTCGAAATTTCGGTAGCGCATTTCCAATTTTTTATTTTATTACTTCTGGGATAAAATCGGCAATGCGGCACCAAAAAAAGACATGCGGGCGGGCCTGAGAACCAGGTAATTAATTTTTTATGGCCTAACTTATCACGTTTTATTTGATTTCTAAATTTTGGCCAAACTTTTTTTTCTGTTCAATATTTTCCATTTTCTAGAGCCCCTTTCATCAAAAGTTCATTATGTGTGTTAAACATAGCAAACCATGTCGATTTCAGGGAAATTCAAGCATTTTAGAAAGATAGTGAATGCGTGAAGATGTGATACACATTCAACTAGCACGGGAAAGTGTTCTGCTACCAGAATTTAGGGAATAGGGTTCACCGAAGGAAAATGCCACAAAAATGTAACAAAATCTTATAAAAGACTGGCGAAATATTTGTATATGTTTTTGTCCTCCTTATTGTCATTTTCACCCAACTAAAAAATCATGTAAAGTAGCTATCCCGCCAACAACAGCCAAATTTTACAACATGATTATTGTACACTGTTTCTAAACTTACTAGCGACAAGGTAGATAATATAACTTCCAAATTTTGAAATCCAAACTCTAAAGACACTTTAAACGGCTTTAACCAGCCAGGCCAAACCTAATAATTCATTTTACGAATATTCAATCACCCGTATTTTTAAGAACTCGTGAATAAAGCTATACTTTTAGTCGATACATATACATTATTATATGACCTAAACACCTGGAAAGAGTTTTGAGGAACTGTTTTCTGTAGTGTAATTTTTCCGTTATTTGGCGGGTTAGTTTCTTTAAAGCATCTCTGACTCGTGTTTTTATCAATTCTTGAATTTAAAATGTGGATACGCATTAATTTATAAACGTAACACATTGTTTAAATCTGGTACGACGTTGTTGTGAAACTCGGCAGTTTACAGTAGCTACTTTAGGACAGAGTTGGTAGGAAGCTGTTTTCCATGTAACACAACAGCCTTTGACTACATGTAATATCAGTACACATCTGTTGCTTAACTGGACGGTCTTGCTTGGGCAAACAAAACATCAATAACATGGCCTTACTGAGAGTATTAAAAAGTAAAGTTCTTGCTTTGAAAGATGATACTGTGATTTTTTAAGAAAACATGAAAATGTTGTTGAATGGGGTTTACGGCACCCCAACGCAAAAAAGTTATATGATGCCAACCACACCCACTCTCCAGAATGGGCCAAGAAACTTCTCACCTGCAGAACTGCAGAGTTGCTGCAAATTCTGTAGCAAACACAGCATACACAAAATGAACATAAATTCGGTGGGTGGGTGGGTTTTACTACCTTGGCCCTAGTCTTGCCCGGGAACCACACGGGGCCATGACAACAACAGTCACATTTATAACAGTCTATTAAATTATTTTATTATTAGAATTCTGGGTTTCTGGGTTTCAAGAACCTCATTACTCAAAGTCCAGTAAAACTTCAGTGTGTTCTGAGAATGTAATGAGCTTTAAATCAAATGGTTTCATTGGTCCAGTTTTTATCACTGAACCAATCAGAATGCTTCATTCGTATTTTCATTTGGTTGTTTCTATCATGACATCGCTTTCTGGTATTATGACATCACACCCTGATATTATGATAACATGTCATGCTATTATGACATCACGTCATGATATTATGACGCAAATCAGTGAGTTCTCAGAACTGAATGAGCATTTTAACAGATTAAGACTGTTTGTATCAGTCATTGAGTAATGAGTTGCTTGCAACCAAGAATCACACAGTTCTAAAAAAAAAATAATTCTAAAATGATTTTAAATAATAGACTGTTTTAAATACAAGTATTGATAGCAACTAACCAATACAGCATGACACAGACAATATAGCATTATGAAAATATGTACATCAATATGAACCATATGAATGTAAAATCACTACGCTCAACTGTAAACATTTTATAAGAAAGTATGCTAAATAGACTATAAAAAAGTTTTTCCAACCATCAGTATTAAAATACATTTTACAAAATAGACTTTTACAAGCACCTTAACAAACAGATCTTTCTTCAACAATGAATTGGCCCTGTAGAATCACAGCAGTTGTGTCTTTATTGCATTGAATCATTAATCGATTAAACATGGCTGCTATAAAAGACAAGTGTAAGCCTTTTCCAGACAAAAGAATGAAGAAAAGAATCACATTTCAAGTATGTCCTGGTAGTAAAGGAACTGAATGAAACTGACCAACATATATTTTAGAAAAGAAGATACCCGCTATAAATATGTGATTACTTGTTGCAAAATTATAACTCATTTTATTTTCTTGTATATTTTAATACAAGAGAATGAGATAAGCCATAATTTTCAACAATCATGAAAAATTGTATTCGATTAATCAGAACTATAGGCAGAATTGATCGATGATCGATCAAATTGATTAATCGGAATAACACTGGATGCTATAGAATTTAATGCATTCATATCACTACCAACTTTGCCACCCACTAGTATCATATGATTCTTATATGATTCTCAAACGATACCAAAATTACATATTTTATGATACTTTATATATAAAAGGAGCAGTACCCGACTCTTAAATAAAACCTTTTGTATAAGAATCATGTATTACAGTATCAGATGTCAGAGAATCATATAAAATTTGTTTTTTTCCATAAAAGTGTTGATATTTTAAAAACGCAAATGTTTATGAATTTATTCTGAGAATAAATCCATAACATTTTCATTCTGAGAATAAATTCATGGAAGTTTTTCTTTTTTAAAATATCAATACTTTATACAATTTTCACGAGGAAAAAAAATTCAGCAACTTGACTATGAAAATTATATTAAAATCTTATTATTATATGTAGCTCCTTTTATACAAGGCTCATTAGACAATAAAGGCATATGTTTATTATATATGGCAAATATGCATATGAGATACCATTATATTTTGATGTAAATGTTAAAGTCAACTGACACAGAAAGACAAAAGCAAAGTGATGTACAACAGTACTAACGTCAGCACACTTCTCAGATTACAAAACCACTTTTAACAGTTGAAAAAGCAATGTCATTTCCTCCTTGTCAGTGTTGTTTTTTTTTAATTTTTGGGAAAGGGGGTCGGAGCCCTTTAGAGGGGTGAAAAATTGACGTGAATTGGAAAAAGGGGGAATTTTAACAATGTTAAGATAAATAAGAAAGATAGTAGTTTTTTTTATATGTATTAAGTCGCAGTCTTTCATTTAATACTAAATTTACATCAAGAACATGTTTGACGGACATGTTATGGGTAACCAACTAAGAAACAAGTTTTAAAAGTAAAAAAAATATATATATATTTATTTTTTTCTCAAAAAAAGGGGGTGTGGGGTTGTGTGAAATGGGGATGGGGTCGAATTTTGCCGAATATTTTGGGTAAAAAAAAACACTGCAAGTAATTCAGAGCATTTGCTTGATTGTCTACGTCACTGACAGCTCTTGTGGAAATATGAAAATATGTCATCAAAAGCTGTTTAATCCTAACTAAAATCTCTTATTTTCCCTCACTTTTAATTTGCAAATTCTTAATAAAAGACAAAAAAAATCAGATTATCAGATTTAAGAAGAATGCAGCATGCTTGATGAAGAATAAATATATGAAAAATGATGGCTAGAGTCACTGATGGAAAATGAAGTAAAAGGGAGTATCAAAATGTAACCAGAGTAGATTTTCATAAAACTTTTGCCAGTAAAATGTTGAGGAGGTACTAGCATAATGTATGTTTACATATGTACATAAGTCAATGATATCGACTAAAACATGTTCTACACCGCTAGTGCTTATACATATCATTCAAAAGTATTGGAATATGTTTTTTTTTTTTAAGAAAACAATGTTGTAGTTTTTTAAGTTACAAAAATATTCTCGTTACTTTCTCATTCACCCTCACATAATTTGATAATCAAGTTTTAAATATATCTTTATAAAAGTATTATGCTGATATGCCTTATAAATGGTAATGAAGCCATTTTTACCCAGTTGCCATGCGGATGCCTATATTAAAGGATCAGAAGGCTGTGCGTTCAACATTGACTTTCTTTAAAACACTTTTATTGCAAATTCCCTAGTATTATGATATTATATGTCATGGCCTATATCTGATATTTCTGGTGTTTAGGCAAAAAAAAAAAAGAAGTTTGTTTCCGCTACTGGCATCAAAAAAAAAAGGGTAGGTAGGTAGGTAGGCAAAAGTTTTTGTTTTTTTTGTTTTTTTTATCATTAATGACCTTATTTTTGTTAATGAAAAAACACTTTTAATATGATCAAAAATACTGGGGAAGGTATTAATACCTAGATAATACATTACATGGTTATGGCCCTTTTTCAATATTTGGTAATGTACACTGGAAAACCCAGGGGTCGTGGGTTCAAATCTCACTGGAGGATTTTTTTTTCTTCTATTTTTTATCTCCATAAGAAACCTTGGTTCATGTTTTTTTTTGTGTTTTTTTTTGCAATAAAAAAAGTTAGGGTCAGCGGCTAAATAAAAGGGTCGGTCGGGTTAGCGGAAACAAACACTTTTTCTTTTAAGCCTTATCTGCCTTGAATATGCAGAATATTAAAATAGATCTTAAGTTAAAAAGAATACCCAGGTTTGTAAAATTCACTCACCCAAAAGCTAAAAAAAAAAAAGCATCGGTTTATTTGGCAAAAAATACAAAAAATTAACAAACAAAAAGAATCCCAGCTGTTTATTTCTGTATAGTGCAACTTAAAACCCAGGCGCCGATTTCACCAACAATTCCTTAACTTTTACTTAAATACTTAAGAAAATACTTAACTAAGTCACTAAGTAAAACTTAGCAGAAATGTGTTTCACCAACATAAATTAGGTGTCCACTTGATAACTAAGCTAAATTTAAGTTTTTACTTAAAGCTGTACAGTCCCTATTTTAACTGGTAATAACTCATGAATATGAATGAGTCACATGTGAAGTAGTTTCAAATCGACGAACACCCCAAAAGTCGGTATATAAGGAGAAATTGATACGTAAAATTTCACATTTTTATTTAGCCTCCGTACAGGTAACATCGATAAATATACGGCTCCAGAATATATGTGATAAAAAAATAGTTGCCCGGAACGGGATTTGAACCAAAGCCTTGCACTTGTAAGTATTTGAAAGACGTACGCTGAACCTCTAGACCACTGCTCTTTATTGGTATTTTGTAGCATTTTTAACACTAAATAGGCATTACGTAATAACAACAGCGCGCACACAAACTCATCAAGCGCTTAATAACAAGTCGAGATATGGTTGATTTGAGGCGAAGTATTAGTTTCATATTGATAAGATAAAGTCTTACACCAGGCAATGTTAATTTACACGTGCGAAAACATGGACTGCATATTTATTGATCCATTTTTAGTTGCGTTCAAATATGTTAAGTTATTTTGCCTCATAATATATGGTAGTTAGTATACTATTTTCTCAAGTAGCGTTGTAGTTCAGTGGATAGAGTACAGGACTTGAAATCAGAAGGTCGTGTGTTCTAGCCCCGAAAGAAGCTAACTTTTTTTTTTGTAAAAATTACTGTTACCTGTGTATAGGTACGATGTGCACTGGTCGATGTACATACAGTAAATGATTTCCTTTACTATATTTGCTCGCTTAAATACCCGATTTCGACATGAGCTGGTGAACATGAAGTTACAAATAAAGACACGCCTACAAAGAAGAAATCGATTGATATAGGGACTCTGTAGCTTTAAGTAAATTGGTTTGGTGAAACATGTTTTCCTTACTTAAGAAAACTTAGGAGGTAAACTTAAATTTAAGTTTTTAAGTAGCTAAGTATATACTTAAATATGTTGGTGAAATCGGCGCCGTTTACATAGTTTCAGTGGTGTATGCCAGTAAAGATGGCAAATTAAGACGTAACAAACCTACCAATGAACTAGGGTAGTTTAAAGTCGAAATAAGCATGTCAAATATGAAACATTTTATGAGGCATTTTGTAACAAACATAAACATATGTTGGTGGTTTTACATTATAAGCAAGATGAGATTGAAAGCAACATAGATCATTAAAAGAATAAAAAAATATTCATATATACAATAGTTTATAAACAAATCAAAGTATTTTCATACAAATCAGTTTGGTATAGATTTAATATAAATATATTTACAGCTGACATTTAATATGTTTCATCTATTATACCTGGAAAAGCCAGATTCTGTAAAGGAGGGTATCTGCCAATGCCTAGCACCACCCAATACTTAAACACAATGTTTCCTTCCACTTCATTGACATACTTCTACAGACAAATATTTATTTTTCTCATTTTACGACATCCTCTCACATGTTCAAGCAGACTCGATTACAGAAATAAATCCTTTCCAAACAATACCCCCTTTTTCCCTCCATCTTATGATTATAACTGACATAACGGAAAGTTAATCAACAACAAATTAAGTGGGACATTACTCATTTAAGATTTAATTTTAAAACTAAGCAACTATATGCTGCTGTCATGCATTTTAAAAACGTAATAACCCCACCCTAAATGTATCTCTGCCCCTCCTAAATGCAACTAAGCCCCACCCCAAACATGTGCTTATGCATGGTTGCTAACCCCACCCCAAATGTATGCTTGCTTCTACTCATGGTTAAACATATGCTTGCCTCTCCTACTCATAGTCACTAAACCCCAACCCAAATGTTTGCGTGTCCCTCCTAATCATGGTCACTAAACCCTACCCCAAATGCATGCTTGCCCCTCCTATTCATAGTTACTAAACCCTACACCAAATGTTTGCTTGCCCGCCTACTCCTAGTTACTAAACCCTACCCCAAATGTATGCTTGCCCCTCCTATTCATAGTTACTAAACCCTACACCAAATGTTTGCTTGCCCCGCCTACTAATGGTTACTATGCCCCCACCCCAAATGTAGGCCATCCTAATCATGGTAACTATGCCCCACCCCAAAACATATGCTTTTCTCTCCTACCAATGGTTACTATGTCCCCACCCCAAATGTGTTCCTGGCTGTCCTAGTCATGGTTACTACGCCTCCACCCCAAATATAGGCCATTTTAGTCATGGTTACTATGTCCCAGCCCAAATGTATGTTTGTAACTTCTACTCTACCTAGAAGAATGGACTGTCATGTTTGTAAACAATGAATTATTTCAGGAAAAAAAAAACTTGTTAACCCTGCAAAGTAATTTTGTTTTTATAATAAAATCAGCTGCCATTTATAGCAATGATAGAAGCTGCCAGCAGCATAATTATGCCTTATTGCTCAGATTGCTTCAAAATATCAGACATGGTCTCATGCTCTGGATACCTTACTGTTACGTAACTGTATGACTGAAAATAATCCGGAGTTTTCTGAATTTTATTGAGTTGTTATATAGTACAGACAGACGGACAATTCACAGTAGCATACGTATGCTGCTACTGGTCAATGACAAGATTGTTTGAGCAAGCTGAATACTACAGGCTTATTACTGTTACCCCAAAGTAGAATCTTACATGTAAATCAGTTTGATTTAATATGGTTACTCTGATTGTTATTTCCGTTGACGTGCACTGTGCCGTTGCTGAGGTTCTGTTTCTGTTTCTTGGCAGGTCGCAGAATATCGTTTTTGAACAGTCTCCAGAATAATACGATATTTATACCATTCATGCAGAATATTGACGGAATCAAACACCCGAAATAAAACGCGGGCACTCTGTGGTAATCTGTGAACATATTGTACGTGATTATGAACAACGAGGTTCCGCGACATATTGCAAATGTCACAAGATTGACGATGCAAACTTTCCGATATAACTTATTGTCATATTCATAATGCAGCATGTGGAGAAGTTTCCGCGAATGAAGGAAGAAGCTGTTAATCTCAGCCATGAGCGCCACCACATTGAATCCTATACACATCCGACAATGGAAGTTGTACCAAAACATGCAAGTCACCTGAAAATGTACACACAGTAGAACATTATTCAGGGCAATATCGTGAATTGTATTCCTCACATAAATACGAATGTATACATGTATAAACATTTAGGTAAATGATAACTAAATTATAGAGGAATATTGTGACAAACTTTCGACAAACTTTCATTAAAATCCCGAAGCTGTTTCAGACAAGGCGTTTTTGGCAAACTCCTTACAGGCAGACGACAGATTAAATAGCATCTCATATAAAGATAGGATTAAAATCAATAATTTTGTAATACATACTGAAAAAGGGGAAATTCAGATTGGTACACTAAATCAATTTTCAGAGACATAAATATTACATCCCTGTATCAACATAATTACATATTATTTATATTATGCTTAAGTAACCAAGATAACCTGCTTGGTATATGTTCACAAATTAAAGATAATTAGCCGTGAAGCTGTCTTAGTTTCTACATTTTCATTGTAAACAATGTTTCCTTTATGATATTTCAACACTCATTGACACAATGTGTCAAGCAGATGAAATGCTGTCTCAAAGATTTCAAGCGGAGGACACACCATTCTCCAAATGTCAAGAAACAACACACGTCACCCAGCTGTCAAGCAAACAACAAATTTCATCTCCCAGATGATGTCAAGCAAATGACACCCCATCTGCCTGGATATCAAGAACTTTGAAGAAGACGACATTGTCTCCCAGATGTTAAGCAAATGACAACCATCCCCCAGATGTCAAGCCAGATGTCAAGCAGACAACATCACATCACCCAGATGTCAAGCAGACAACACCACATCACCCAGATGTCAAGCACACAACACCACATCCCCCAGATGTCAAGTAGAAAACACCACATCCCCCAGATGTCAAGCAGACAACACCACATATTCCACATGTCAAGCAGACAACACCCCATCCTCCACAGTCAAGCAGACAACACAACATCCCCCCAGGTGTCAAGCAGACAACACCACATCCTCCAGATGTCAAGTAGACAACACCACATCCTCCAGATGTCAAGTACACCACATCCTCCAGATGTCAAGTAGACAACACCACATCTTCCACATGTCAAGCACACAACACCACATCCTCCACATGTCAAGTAGACAACACCACATCCCCCAGATGTCAAGTAGACAACACCACATCCCCCAGATGCCAAGTAGACAACACCACATTCCCCAGATGTCAAGCAGACAACACCACATCCCCCAGATGTCAAGTAGACATCACCACATGCCAAGCAGACAACACCACATCCCCCAGGTGTCAAGCAGACAACACCACATCCCCCAGATGTCAACAAGATGTCAAGTAGACAAAACCACATCCCCCTGATGTCAAGCAGACAACACCACATCCCCCAGATGTCAAGCAGACAACACCACATCCCCCAGATGTCAAGTAGACAACACCCCATCACCCATATGTCAAGCAGACAACGCCCCATCACCCAGATGTCAAGCAGACAACACCACATCCCCCAGATGTCAAGTAGTAGACATCACCCCATCACCCATATGTCAAGTACACCCAGATGTCAAGTGGTAGACATCACCCCATCACCCAAATGTCAAGTAGACAACACCCCATCACCCAGAGGTCAAGTAGTAGACATCACCCCATCACCCAGATGTCAAGTAGACAACATCCCATTACCCAGATGTCAAGTAGTAGACATCACCCCATCACCCAGATGTCAAGTAGACAACACCCCATCACCAGATTTCAAGTAGTAGACATCACCCCATCACCCAGATGTCAAGTGGACAACACCCCATCACCCAGATGTCAAGTAGTAGACATCACCCCATCACCCAGATGTCAAGCAGACAACATATATGACCCAGATGTCAAGTAGACAACATCACATCACCCAGATGTCAAGCAGACAACACCACATCCCCCAGATGTCAAGCACCAAACACCACATCCATTTGTCAATTAGATGTGACCAATGCCCCAGTCAAGCAGATGACACCCCATCCAAAATGTGTGAAAGCAGACAACAACCCTGTCCCCTAGATGTCAAGCAGACAACACAATCTGTATCATTCGGTAGGTGCATATAACTACATGTCCATGCAACACCCCTATTCTTCATTTTGAACATTTAGGCAATTTGATATCATTGACAGGAAAACCCTTAATATTTAATCCTTATTTAAACAGCCACATTATTTTGACACAGATGAATGCTAGGGGACACACAAGGAGCAGTCAATCAAGGGATTTAATACTATTGGACAATTCTAACTAATGGTGGTGAATTAAAACTTACAGCTATATGGTGTACTATCACTTCCCAGTGGGCGATCAACTGTTTTCTAATCAACAAATCCGAAAAGTCGTACACAAAATATCCTGAAAAATATTACAGTAATAATTAGTCAAAATCGCATCGTTTTATAAAGACACTATCGTATATCTCAAATAACCTCAATAATTGCCTGTATTACACATTTAACATCAAAAAAGCTTGCTAAAAAAACTGACGGTCAATGAAAATGCACCATTAACTCCGTACGTTTATACTGTTTGTATTATTCGCAAACCATTTGGAATAAAAGTGCTGAACCAATATTTTTTATTTTTTAAGTATTGACCTAAAACCATGTTTATTTGTAATGACAAGCAGTTACGCATTTATTTACCTTGATATATAACATTGTTTACTATGGATAATCATAAAAATAAAACGTTTCCACTACATTTCAAGCTGCATTAATCTGTCTCGAAATAAATTCAAATTTGTTTTACTGGCCTTTTTATTGTTTGACTTCTGACGAGAGTATTACCGTATGCAATGAATGTTTCCGAAAAAATTGTTTCTTTGTTCGATGTAACTGAAGAAACCCCCCATGAAACGCATGTGCATTTCATGACAACAATATGGAATGCGCTAAATCCAGATAATGATATGCACATGAAACAATGTTAAATGTCGACTCATTATATGGATTATATCATATTTTGCCCAAAATGCCTCAAATCCTATCTTTTAAAAGAACTTGTTTAGTGGTGCATTTTCATTTACCGTGAGTATATACAGAATTAAATTGTTTAAAATCAAATCCTAAGTTGTTTCTTCTATGTAACAGTAAGTCTTTATTAAGAATAATGGTGCAGCTGCAGAAGACGTCTTGGAAGTTTGCTCATTTCCTTTCTAAACCACTACATGTCCTTCAGTCTTTGGTAACGGTCTAATCTCATTAAAATCATATCCTAATTACGCTTTGATACTCTCCGCTATAGGATCTGACAGCACTGCCTTGGAGGTCAAGTCAGATCGACCTTTCATCTAATCAATATTCATTAGAAGATCAACTAAATTCAACCAATGAAATCGCGCGTTTCATATGCACTTTGTTTGAGTGAACTGAACAAACGAAAATCCACATAAAACACATAGAACTATATCTAAATAAGATAACGTCTCCATGTGTTATTGTGTGGATTGCACAATAAATTCAAAGAAATGCACTAAATGGCATGTTTTACATCAAGAATACGAAGAAAATCATGGACACTGTGTCATGTGTTTTGAAAATATATATTCTACCGAAATTATTATGACATTAGATGTTCTAAATAGTAAGCGATGGTACGTCTGGCACGCTTAGCTCAGTTGATAGCGACGTTGACTATTGACTGGCGCGTGTAATTTTAGTGTAGGTTCAATCCCACGAATCGGTACATTATTTTTGTACTGTTATTGAATTCCGTCAATCTAGTTTTTTTTTCAGTAAATATTCAATAAAGGTTCAATGGTGTGTTATGTTTTTCAACACAATTATTTTGTATTTTATAAGCTAAATGTTACGGACATTGTCTCTTTCAATACCGAGCATAGACTGCTGCTCCACAGCGTTTTACTAAAATGTGACATGCGCAGCGAAGCAGTCTATACCGAGCAATTTTGTAGGCTGAAATCTGATTGGCTAATCGTAAGGTCAATCTGACGTGACCTCCAATGCAGTGTTGTCAGATCCTTAGTAGCGTAGAGTATCATAGCGTGATAAAGGGTCAGATTTTAATGAGATTGGTAACGGCCTCAAACCAAGCTCTCCTGTGAAACGGAGTAGCAATAACAACTAGAACGATTTTGACGGCGTGCCATCGCAAAATACCCACGTTTTCCTCACACAGGTCAATTCCCTTTAAAGGGACAATATTCGTATCTTTTAGTCTATAAAACACAAACTAATTACGTTGACAAACATAACACACCAACTGTTATTGAATATTTACTAAATAAAACTGTTTGACGGAATTCAATAGCGGTACAAAAAAAGAAGTACCACTTAGAAGGGTTGAACTCGTAACCCACACTAAAATTACACTCAGAGTTTTAAATAATAAATCATTTGACATGCTGTGTATCTCTTTCATAGACGACTATTATACCAATTAATGTGCAAAAGTATGAAAAAAATTACACCATAATTGATTTGTTTATTATTATTATTTACTATTTGATGCCCCTTCCTCCAGGCCCCACCGATAACGTAGAAAGCAACAAATGTATACATTGTAATCCCATCATCCCCGAAATACCACCCCAGACAGGAAAACGGAGGCGATTTTAATATACCCTGTTGTTTTTTTCAAAAACGTGGGTATAAATATCTTAACCCTTAACCCGCTACATATATATAATAAAATGATCTTTCTTTGAATGAAGACCATTCCATTTATGTGACTGTGAGTTAGGCCACAAAAAATTAATTACCTGGTTCTCAGGCCACTTTTTCTGAGAAGAGATGCGGGCGGGCGCATTTTTTTTTACAATTTTACAGTGGTCAACAGACACGCGGGCGATTTTTTTTTATCCAAACTTTTAATTCCAATACATGTATTGATTCAAAATATCTCGAAATACATGTGCAATAAACAGTTGGATCAGCTCATCTCTATTTTCGATCATTACCGGTGTTTTTGAGATACCGGAAATATTTATCGAGGGAGAGAAATTGCTCCGATATTTCTTATATCGGGGCAATTTCTCTCCCGAGGGAAATATTTCCGGTATCTCAAAAACACTGGTTATTAAACTATATATTACATATTTTGTGATGGTTTAAATGGATAAAAAAACTCTGTGTGTGTTCTTCAATTCCTTCTTTCGTTCTTAGTGCGCAGTGATATATACGCCTTTTTACATCAGTTTGCACGAGACGGCCAAGACAACGTTACGTCATACAAACAAAACAAGTGGAACCGGAACTGTTCGTTAATTTCCGTAATCGGTATTTCCTCTGACGACGACGTCCGTAAAACAATCAGAACGTCATTTGGCGTTCCCGTCACTGACGGAAAAGGCCGAGCAATGTTCCGTACTGCGAAATAACTCCCACGGGGAGATATTTCGCAGTAGAGCAAACGAGTAGATATAGCTTTTCTATTCCCAGTATTTCCTACACAAATCACAGACAAATATGCAATATATAGGTTTTATAAGTTTTATATGCTCCTCCCAATACTGTTCAGCCTATTTTTTAATGTGGCAAGAACCTTAATTTTGCATAAGGCTGAATTTCATTTTTTACCAAATTAAAATTTGGAGGAGTTTCGCGAAAATATGCAAAGCAGTTTTGAAGAAAGTCGCAAAAAATACATTAACGGATGGATGACATGCCATCGCCTAAGCTCTCACGCAAAGTTAACAATGGGTCTGTTCAGGGTTCTCCCATCGGTTACCAAAAGCACTCTCGGTAACCATCGTTTGCCGATAGGTAGAACGTCGGCAGTAACCAATCTTCCCGCGACTCTACACCTGAGGTAGTATCGGTCGCCTCGTTGGTACCAAATGTTACCATCGGTGGCCATTGGCAACCAACGTGTATGCCGTATGGAGAACCCTGAACGAACCCAATGACAGAGTTTTTCAATTACCTGTTGAGAATGCAATCATGAGGTAGGTGAAGTAGTTTATATGGTGAAACAAGTCAAACAGCAGCTCAGGGTAGAGACATAGACTGAAATACACAAATATACATTTATGTTTTACTGACAACACATAATTCAATTATGAATAAGGCCTCAATGAAATACATTCTCATACTACATTTTGTAAAATTTGGGGTGGTGGTCAAATTTTATTTATTTTTATTTTCTACCAGATTTGATCCAAAACTGCTGTCATTTAATGAAAATTGAGGTCCAAAGGCAAAAACACTTTTGGAAAGGCAAAAAAATTGGGGCGGGAGGGATGAGAATCTAGCATTTTTCTTTTTGAGGCCGATTTTAGGCTTTCATCCCTTAAAATACAACTTGTACATTTAAGTGTAAATCAATAGTACGCCAGACAAATAAAGTTAAATTTGTAAAAAGGCACACAAAAATTTGCAGAAAAAGACAAGCAAATTATTTGGGGTTGACCGGTAAACGAGTTTGTGAATGGTGTCAAAATAACATTGGATTCATGTGTTTTCCTTGATGGGCTATCAGGCCATCCTTAAAAAAATATTTGTTTGTTGCTTCCCGATCCAGGATTTCATAAATGGGTAGGTAGGTAGGTGAATCTTTTTCTCCAAGGACAGTACAGGTAAACACCTTAAGAAATTAATGAAAAATAAATTATACTGAAGATAGCAACAACAAAAAAAGAAGTGCTATAAAAAGTTTTGGTAGGACCCTTTTTCATGCCATGATGGGTAGGTAGGGAAACAACAAACCAACACTTTTTTATGGGCGGCCTCATTCCCAATGGACTATCTCTCCAGAATTTGGTACCGTAAGTCATATTTTATATAATATATATTTTACTTTTTTATAGCCAAAGAGGGTGTGGACATTAATTAGAGGTGGCACATTTAATAGGGCTTTTACACTACAAATGAGCGAAAAGCTCACTTGCTACTGAAGGGAAGCAAAGAACCATCATTACCAGATGGCCCTTAATCGATCACCTAAGTACTGGCCCATTATCAAACTTCTTCGAAATCTTATGGGCATATGCATAGATCAAGCTTGGTTAAGATTGTTTAAGAAATGTGGCCTCTGTTGTGTTAACAACATTGATATAAAGACACTGACAAAGTTTGGTAAAGATCAAATACAAAATTAAGGTGCTAGAGTGTAACCACTGGGACAGGACCGAATGTGACCCCAGGGCTACATGTAACATATGAGCTGTGTACCTTGTGGTTTCAGAGAAAAAGATTTTTTAAGCTTTTCCTGTACAAATCTATGTAAAACATGTGACTCCTGGGGCAGGGCAAATGTGACCCCAGGGCTACATGTAATATATGAGAGCTGTGTGCCTTGTGGTTTCAGAGAAGAAGATTTTTTAAGCTTTTCCCTGTACAAATCTATGTAAAACATGTGACCCCTGGGGCAGGGCCAAATGTGACCCCAGTGTCACCATTTCAATACACTTGGTAAAGAACCGTAAGCTCATAGTAAATGCAAAATATTAAACCTCTGGCTCTTGTAGTTTCAGATTTTTTTTTTGATTTTTTTTTTGCTATATAAATCTATGTAAAACTGTGATGACTGGGACGGGGCCAAATTTGACCCCAGGGTCACCATTTTAACATACTTGGTAGAAGACCATAAGCTTATAGTAAATGCAAAATATTAAACCTCTGGCTCTTGCAGTTAAAGAGAATAAGATTTTTAAAAAGTTTTTCCGTATACAAGTCTATGTAAAACAAACAATTTACACAAACTTGGTAAAGGACCATAAGCTTATAGTAAATGCAAAATATTAAACCTCTGGCTCTTGTAGTTTCAGAGAAGATTTTTTTTCCCTATGTTAAACTGTGATGCCTGGGACGGGGCCAAATTTGACCCCAGGGTCACCATTTGAACGAACTTGGTGGAGGACCATAGCCTATAACTAACGCAAAACATTAAACCTCTGGCTCTTGTAATTTCAGAGAAGAAGATTGTTTAAGTTTTCCCTATATAAGTCTATGTAAAACTTGCAAAATCTTTATATATATACAAACTTTAGAAAAACTAAACAAAAGAAGAAATGCATCCAAACAGGAAACAATAATAAAAACGAATAATGATAATAAAAAAAATATAATAATAATAATCCAGTGGGATTTGAACCGACGGCCTTAGCTTCCAGTGTACAAGAAGTAATTTAAAGATGTTTCTATGGCGGTCATCTTGGATGTCGTGTTTACCTAATTTTAACAAATTTGAAAAACATTCACCTAAGGATCATCCATGTGAAGTTTGGTCAAAATTGACCAAGCTGTTTCTGAGAAGAAGGTTTTTAAAAAAAAATCCCTAAGTAAGTCTTTGTCAAACATGTGACCTCTAGGGCGGGGCCAAATGTGACCCATGATTACCATTTGAACAGGCTTGGTAGAGGACCATAAGCTTATAGTAAATGCAAAATATTAAACCTCTGGCTCTTGCAGTTTCAGAGAAGAAGATTTTTTATGTTTTTCTCTATACAAGTCTATGTAAAACATGTAACCCCTGGGGTCGGGCCAAATAAGACCCCAGGGTCACCATTTGAACAAACTTGGTAGAGGACCATAAGCTTTTAGTAAATGCAAAATATTAAACCTCTGGCTCTTGTAGTTTCAGAGAGAAAGATTTTTTAAGTATTTCCCTACAGAAGTCACCATTTAAACAAACTTGGTAAAGGACCATAAGATTTAGTAAATGTAAAATATTAAACCTCTGGCTCTTGTATTTTCAGAGAAGATTTTTTAAGTAATTCCCTCTAAAAGTCTATAAATATAAAACATGTGACCCCTGGGGCGGGCCAAATCATTTAATGTGACCCCAAGGTTACCATTTGAACAAATTTAGTAGAGGACCATAACTTAAGCTGATGCTACATGTAATACACGAGGGCTCTGTGCCTTATAATTTCAGAGAAGAAGATTGTTTAAGTTTTCCCTATACAAGTCTATGAAAAACATGCAAAATCTCAATATACACACTTTGGACCCCTGGGCATGGCCAGTTTTGTCCCCGGGAACTTCCTTTGAACAAACTTGCTAGTCTGGACGTTGGCGATCATTTTAAAAGAAAAACTGTTGAAATCTGTCCAGCAGTTCTTGAGAAGAAGTTTTTTAAGGTTTCGACCATATATGGTAATGGTGGCCATCTTGGATGTCGCGTTGACCTAATTTTAACAAATCTAAAAAGCATTCACCTATGGATCATCCGTGTGAAGTTTGGTAAAAATTGGCCAAGCTGTTTCTGAGGAGAAGTCGTTCGAAGCAAAACTTAACGACAACGATGGACGGACGACAGACGAAGAGTGATCCCAATAGATCACCTTGAGCCTTCGGCTCAGGTTATCTCAAAACAAAAGCATCGCTTATCGGGGCATTATATACCCATTTGCTAAGGTTTTTATGTTTAAAGCATTTCCTAGGAGTCAGGTGACCTTGACATTCTGACAAAAGAACTGATAGGGTTTTTGTTATACCAATAGCACTATTCATATAAAGTTTTAAGATTGTAAAGTGTATTGATTGCAACCTTTACCTTTGACCTTCGGAGTCTAATCATTATCTCACCCCAAAAAACATGTACCTCCTTTCACTAAGGGCATTGAAGTGTCATGAGTGTGAGTTTTATGGTTAAAGTTAAAGCAAATTCAGTATTTCTAAATAAGGTCATGGTGACCTTGACCCCTTGACCATTGGTATACTGACCCCAAAAGCAATTAAGACTTCCTTCTCTCACCAATTACAATGTACCTACGAAGTTTCATGAGGGTGGGTGTTATGGTTTCTGAGGTATTGCGCGGAATACATATTAAGTACTTCCATATAAGTTCATGGCGACTTTGGCCTACTGACCCCAAAATTAATAGGGTTTCTCCTCTCACCAAGGACAATGCACTTGTGAAGTTTCATAACTGTGGGTGTTATGATTTTGAAGTTATCATGTGGAATGTGTACTTCCATATAAGGTCAAGGAGACTTTGAGCCTACTGACCCTAAAAAACAAATGGGTTCCTTCTCTCAACAAGGGCAATATACCTATGAAATATCATAAGTGTGGGTGCTATGGTTTCGAATATATACAGAATGCGTAATTGTTTACGGAAAGACAGAAACAACCCCACAATTTCAAACACTTACAGGAGTAAGTAAAATACCAAAAAATATTTAAAAATCAAAAAACTAAATAATAATAAAAACAAGAGGTCAATGACCTTGAAGCTCTATTGATATATTTTTGATAGCTAGGTCAACATTCCTGTGAAATTTCGTGAACATCCGTCAAGTAGTTTCAGAGGAGTAGTCGCTACAAGTTTTTACTATATAACTCTATGTAAACAAAGAAGGCTGCTGGCAGCCATGTTTAACGTCGAATCAAAACGATTTTCGACAAGGACCAACATCATGTCATGCTGATCATTTTATAAAAAGTTCCATATCAATATCACTTATAGTTTTCAAGAAGTAGTCGCTACAAACTTATTTTTTAAAAATCTATTTTTAGCTGTGGCGACCATCTTGAATTTCTGGCCGACCTGAATTTTCTAGGATCAATTAGACATCAAGAGCAACATTCCTGTAAAGTTTCATGAAAATCCGCCAAGTAGTTTCAGAGGAGTAGTCGCTACAAGTTTTTACTATATACCTCTATGTAAACAAAGATGGCCGTAGCCATGTTTAACGTCGAATCAAAACGATTTTCGACAAGGACCAACATCATGTCATGCTGATCATTTTAGAAAAAGTCCCATATCAATATCACTTAGTTTTCAAGAAGTAGTCGCTACAAACTTGTTTTTTAAAAACCTATTTTTAGATTTGGTGGCCATCTTGGCTTTCACATCAACATGAATTTTTGCTAGGATCAACTAGACTTCATGGGCAACATTTCTGTAAAGTTTCATGAAAATCCATTCAGTAGTTTCAGAGGAGTAGTCGCTACAAAAAAAAGTTTACGGACAGACAGAAGGACGGACAGACGGACGACGAACGCCGCACCACGGCATAAGCTCTGCTGATGAGATCAGTCGAGCTAAAAATCATATCTTGCTTTGCGAAATGAAGCAAATTCACCTTTCACATGGATATATATTATGTAGATCTATGCCTTTTATAGACAAACATTTCGGTACACATAGTGAAACGAAGGCAATCGAACATGGTTTATTCATAATTTTGATAGAGCATCATCAAAAAAACCTGACCAATCAGTGACCAGAAATAAGACATACCAATATATTCTGGTAGGTGATAAATTCAGACTTTATCTTTGATGTTCAACCAAGTTCACTGTTAAACAATTAAAACCCTACATATTTCATGCACATTCATGCACATTGTTTCAATATATGTATCTTTCAAAATCAAAATCTTGAAAATTATCGTCTTTTTTTACACTGCCAAATATTTTTTATTTTACTATAGAACCTAAGGATAAAAACCGAGTAAAACAATTTTATTAAGATAAAATCTCAACCTCTGCAACGGTGTCGTTAGTCTCGATCATCCAGACCTCTCGCGAGACTTCTCTCAAAGAAGTCCAAACGATGGTCTGGACTCACTGTTCTTTAAAAATTTTGACATCAAAACGAGGTGTGTACAAAAAAAAATCACCGGCCTCTGATTGGTCAACTTCAGTTTGTTATGGAAATCCGTGGGAATCACTCCCTACGTCACGACGGCGTCAAAAAATACGTGACGTTACGCGCAATGTTGTGCTATAAAATTACTCCAAACACACGATTAATGCCAAAAATTAAATTTTAAACATCATTTTGGAAGATTATATTATGTTTTTAGAGAAACTACAATAAAACGAAGTTTATTGTATATTTAATAAGGAAGTACACACATCCCATTGGAACTAATGTTGCGCGTAATTCAACGTGCACTTTGATGTTGCAATCAAAATGACGTCACGTCGCAGTCAGTTTTGACGGTTGGCGCCGGTCTATCGGTCAACATTTTTAAAGAACAGTGAGTCCAGACGCTCGCTAGCGCTCGCAGTCAGCTTGAGTGTGTCTGGATGATAGAGACTACGGTGTCGTTGGTGAGAATGCTAATTTTGTTGTTGATATAAGCGAATGCATATTTCGGCTTATTCACAGGCTTCAAAACATGATAGATAGAAGAATAAACAGTATTATAGTAAAATATTAAAATATATTTAAAACTGTTACATAGAGAGATGATTGACGACATCTAATGCTCATGTATCTACATGTGTAATACTAATAAATTGAAGTATGTCAATATGTGGTGCACGCACACCCACCCACACAGGTGTGGCACACTGCCATAGGGCACTGTATGTGTTGAATTATTAATTTGAATCGATTTCTAAACAGATTTATAATTTAAAGAGATACAAACCACAATAGGTCCCATGTCCCAGATATAAGCCCGTGGATCCATGAAATAAGCAAGTTGTTCCATTTCCCCTCATCCACTTTCACAATTTTTGGCTTTCCGAGATTAGTCACTAAAATATTCAGCAATTTGAAAAAAACGATGCTTCCAATGAACATATAATATCCATGTTTTTGGTCAACAGTATTATCTGGATCCCAAATAAACCCTGGTTCTGTCATTCTGAATAATTCTTCCGGGCAACGAGTACCGTTGTACCTAACAAGGATTCGTCTAGTCACGTGACGTCGCTTATAACATTGAACAGAACGTAAACAATAAACACATGGGTTGCCAGGAACGCATACTAATCAGATTTGGGTTAATACAACCTTAAGTATAGGTGTATATTGGTAAACTGATTTGCATTTAGTCGTCTTTATTCGGGATTGACGATCTTTTATCATATTTAAAATCAGGGAGTAGTTTTTGATATCTATACACTACAGAATAATCCGTACAGTCTGGTCAGTCTGAGCTAGCCTTCTCTGACCCAGGATAATTCAATACATGATATACCCTGTCTGACCTTACCAGCCCTTTTAACGATTTTGATATTTCATTTGGTTTGTACCTAAAGAGCCACACACACACACACACACACACACACACAGTGACACACAAAAGGCGTTTAGGGTCGGATTAGGTTTAGTCTAGTGTTTAAAAACTCATTCAAACAGCTCGGTCATACATAATAACAAAAAATGACCAAAAATAGGATAGAAAACTCAATTGCACGTGGCCATGGACGTATATACACGTAGATTTATATCCTCGGACCTGGTAATCCATGACGTGGTATCTACAGTGATGACAGTTCATGAAATACTGAATGACTTTCAACACACATATCATTAATCCGAGGCTGCCTTCTCTGATAATTCATCTGCTGAACACTTACATTAGAAAGTTTATCTAAAATGTAACATATTATGCTGAATCAGTGTACATTTGTTTTATAGTGTCCTCCTCCCACAGAAACAATGTATGCATGTATTGAGTAATATCGCTTTTAGCAATTAATCTTTCAATACCTTTTTTCGCAAATCAAACAGTTATCGCGCTTTTTTCCCCATAAAATGACCAGGCTTGGGAGTCTTCAACATTTTTAGAAAAATAGCCCTGATTTGTCTATAAACACAAACCTAATAACGTCGTGTATTAGTATGTAATATGTGGTACGGACACCGATCTAAAAAGTACTTTTGGGATCGCTGGTATAAATTACAAAATATACTAATGTACATGTGCCGAATAAAACTATTTGTTTATTCACTGCTTTTTAAAATACCCGTGACTGAATATGCGTAAAATGAATTATGAGTTGGAAACTCTTAATTCGACGATCCCATTCTGGAGTTTGACCTGACTGGTTAAAGCCATTTATATTGTGTCTATAGAGTTTGGATCTCAAAAGATGTAAGTTATATAAATACCTCTTCGTTAGTAGTTTTTAGAACGGTGTACATATGTTGTAAAATGTGACTGTTGTTGGCGGGATAGCTACTTTAAGGGATTTAATAAAGGGTCATCGCTTTAGGTCAGATACCACTATTGTATTTCCCATAGGCCTCCATTATAGCCTTTTGGCCTACAACACTTATTCCTATATCCGAACGGATGATAAAACCTAACGTTTTTTTTAAAGAAGTATCTAAGAGACACTCAAAAATGACCAGCAAATTGGGGGGTAATATGATGCTTTCAGCCTCTAATATTTCGCTGAAGGTGGCCACCCCGAGAATGGCAGTGATTTTTTTTTACTTTTTGCAAATATACTCTCAGTACAGTTGTATCCATAAAAATGCAAAGTTCAGTCAACATATCCCAAATCAACATGTTTTATGATGGAAATACAATATTTTGGTGTTTTATGGGGATTTGTTTAGATTTGGGTAATTTAATCCAATCAGAATCTGCCTTACAATCTGACTATATGCCCTAATAGACCTATACTTTTTTTTAACCAATCAGAAGCCCAAATCAATAGTGGTATCTGACCTATATGGTGGCGTAGTTCATTGAAATGATTGCATGTGTTATACGCTATATTTTACTCCTACTATTTTAGTGTA
>JAWPHD010020068.1:0-33259 GCA_037043455.1 Cyrtodaria siliqua | reverse complement strand
GAAGTCACGTGATATTACGTCACGCGATATAAACAACAAAATCGAGGGACGATTTTTCACACAATTTATTGAAGTTTTACAACAAACATGCAAACATTTATACAAAAACAAGCATCATAATACACTTTATTCGTTTATAAATCGAATTAAGTCAATATATTAGTTATATGAAGCGAGTAAATTACGGAAAAATTGTGTATTATCGGTATTCACAATTTTCTGTCTCAATGTCTGTTCGTCGTCGTTTTTCTTCCCAGACATCGATTTGCTGAAAGAAAAAAAAAAGTTATCTTTATTGTTTCCTTATATTGTACGAACCCCCCTTTTCGGAAACCGTAAAAGTGGTCAGAAAACTGCGTACTATACAAGGTAAAATACGGTAGTGACTTCGAATCCTAGGTCGGAGTCGCAAATGTGTTGATGTGTGAAAAAGTGTCAGTTGACTTGCGTTGGTTGGAGGGTTGAGTTGCCCTTGCCCGGTTTTCCGGGAAGCATGCACCGACCACCCTAGAAATAGTCGGGCCTGCACATCAAAAAAGCTCTAGCTACGCTCATGATTAACACCTTAATCAGCCTGCAAAACTTCACTATATTGTCAACGTGATCATTGATCTAAAGAGTTACCAGCTCTTAATTAATTTTACGCATTTTCTGTCACAGATATTTTAAGTACCTGGTAATAAATCTAGACTTTAATCTGCACATTTGCATTATTTTATGACCTCAACCCATAGATATTTAGAAGAATGGGTTTCTAGTGAAATTTGACAATTTAGTTTTATCAAATAGCATAGCTTAAATGCCTTAAAAAACTTACCTACCTACCCAATCATGCACTTATGAGTTAGAAAACATCAAACTTTTTTAAATGGTCTTAACATACAGTACATTAGTGTTTGTGAATGGTATGGTCTACTACCATGCACCATGCAGTACATTACTGTTTTTGAATTATCAGGTCCAACAATACAGTAAATATTTATTAATTTTATACATTTTTAAAATTTGTTTCAGGTAGTAGAAGTATGTACTAGCTCATTTGATACAGAATGACAGACTAGTATTGACACTGTTGATTGTAAAGGTTGAGGTACATTTAGTTTCTATATATTAGTAATGCATTTGCTATGTTACTTCTATGTAAGTGATTGTAACACATTTGATAGAAAAAAATAAGATCTATGGAGATTTTACAAAATGTTATTTATGTTTTTGATGTAAATTTGAATTGTTTACTTGTTTGATTTGGGTGTGTGTATTAAACCATAGAAAAACATTTTTAATTTCATTTGTGTTTACATTTATGTAACAGAGTCTGGCCAGATAGCTTTGTCTGGAAAGCATTGAAATGAAAGTGCAAATAGTCAAGTCCTGTGACATTTGGCAATCACGCCATAATTATAATAATTATTTTGCCAGCTGGTCTGGAATGAACTCTGAGATTTGTGAAAAATATAGCAGAAGTTATGCCTCTACAGGGACTCGAACCCAGGATCTTTGGCTTACCATGTCAGTGCTTTAACGTGAGACAAACACTTTGCATTCAATTATCTGTACCCAGCTTTGTTTCCATTGTGTTTCAGGTAGCAGATGTACCAGCTCATTTACAACTTTGATATACAATGACAGACCTTGGTGTTGCTGAGTTGAGGTAAAGTTTACAGATTTTTTTAATATTTAATACCCACAACATTCCAAATTACTAGAAGAAGAAATGAGTCAGAGCTACCATACAGTAGGTACTAGTCTGTAGAGTTACAAAATAAAATAACTGCATTATTGTTGTAACAAACTACGCAGTGATCTTTACAATTATTCCATTTTTTGAGTTCATGCATGGGAGAATGGATTTTAGTTACTAATTTTAGATGTAGGTTGAACATTAACACCCATTTTCCTTAACATATTTTTTTTACAGGCTAAATATTATTTAAAGGGTCATACACAAGCAAATGAAATATTTTTTTCATTTGACATTTAATTTTTATTTTAACACTAAAATAAGAATATCGAACATAATTATAAGCTCATTCACATTTTCTTCTTTGGGCTATATGTTGTCCTTCGGGCTATATTTTAGCAGACCGATGTGTAAATGGCATGCAGTAATGATGTCACCCGGACCAATAGTGTATATTTTTGACATAGACTTATTTTATCCTCCAAAACATTTGTTTTAGACAATAAGCAACTTTATGGACCAGGCTGAGTGCGTCAGACTAGAAAATTTAAGATACATAGACATCAGCTTTGCTTCTTTCTATATACTTTTTCTAATCTGACTGCCCTGTCTATTAACTTAAATATGGCCCTGAATACCATGCACTGTTTGTTAAATGTTTTAATTTAACAAATATATATTTGGGCTCCTTATATATTTTGTGTCGGACTGCATGAGCAAATATGGTAGTGGTACTATCCGATGTGTAATACACACAATGTAATATTAACAGAATAAATGAACTTTGTATTAAACAAGCATACACGTCAAGTCAGTTAATATTAACTAAAAGTCTATGATTTTTTTTACATTTTCAAATTAGTTTCAGGAAACAGATGGTACTGGATGAGTTGTACGACACTCTTGATGAAGGAATTATGGCAGACAAAGAGAAAGAGAGACCTCATACTAATGGTAAAAACCCTTTTTAAAAATGAAAAAGAAATCTGCATATACAGTACAACTGTATGGTGTTCGTCTTGTTATATGTCCCTTCACGAAAGTGGAGCAGGCATATGGTGTTACCATTGTTCGTATGGCTGTACTTATGGTAGATATGTATGAAAAAAGTAAGTTTTTTTGTTAACACCATAATCCATAGAGCTTTCAGATTTCACAAAAGTTTACATCTACATACCAATCAAAAGTAGGTCAATATGAATGACCTTGAATTTACATAGAAGCTTTACAATAAAGTTGTTTATTTACTAGTAAGTCTATTACTGAGATACCAAAAGCCATAATAGCTTTCAACTTCATACACTCACACTGTATTTGTTGCAGCCTTATTTATTGCTCTTTTTGGTAATAATTTTGATAAATATATAGTGTGTTTTTTTAAAATTTATTTGGTAAGGATGATTGTACAATAAATATGTTTGATGTGTTTGACAGTGAGAGTAATCAATCCGTAACTTACAAAGTTATGTCTCTTGATTATGTGCTCATTTATTTTTTTCTGTAGCCAGCCATCTGAAACATGGCCACCATTCCTAAAAATGAATGAGCAATAGATGAATAGTAAGGGAACTACAAAGAGGTATAAACTTTTTATTTTTATCTGAAGAAAGCTCAACAGCTTTTACAAATCGCAGTCAAATGTGCGCAAGACAGCTAGCATGGTCCTGATGTGGGAGTAAACAGGATAACCCACATTAGAGACTTATCAACACCATTATATTGTAATCTCTCACAATGCAGAGACACACATTTAAACATGGTAATGGTCAGAAGAGAGTTCTGTACTTAATGTTACCCTTAAAGTAAGGGAATTATGAACAACATCTTCAATGAAATAAAACTAGAAGGCAAATCATCATGATACATGATGCAAAGCATTCAAGCTTGCAAAGCTATAACATAGAAAGGATTGAAGATCAATGGGAAAAGAAAGAAAAACTTCTCTGATACTGCTTTGCAGTTTATATATATATTTTTTACTGCCATTAGCTTTTTATCTAAACTATTCACATCATGAATTATTCCTGTCATTTGTTTTGAATAAGTTTCAGATGTTCTGTCATGTTGTATGAAGGGAATGATCCAGGACAGTAAGTAATATTTGCTTAAATGATGGAAGCTGCATGATTATTTTTTTGCAGTTGTAATTCAAACTGTGGTTAAACTAAAATATACCAATACTTACAGATTTTATGTTTCTTAAACTTTAGGTATAGGTATTAAAGTGTAAATCCTGTAATACATACAAATACGTCATTTTACAAACAGCTACAACAAAAGTTAAACATTCCAGATATACATAATTTACAAATGCTTCAATTTCACTAATTCAGATAGACAATCAATTGTAAATGTTGCACAATTAAAAGAATGGAATGAATACATTAAACTCAATCCACTTATCAGATGGCATTGCAAAAACAAATTAATTTTTCAAAGACATGAATGCTATTTTGTTTCATCATAATGTTTTTATTATAGATGTTCATTATTTTAGTATATACCCAGGTAAGTATGCAATGCAAAATTCTGCTGCATGAAAATTTAGAATTTTTATCCAAAAGTGGTTTAAAATTGTTGGATATTTAAATTGCTGTAGCTACTGCAGAAACACCTTTGGCTGAAACAAGCGCCCATTTCACAAATAGCAAACTATTATCCGGCAGCTTTTGCAAAACCCATTTCACTATTTTGATATTAAACGGGTTACATACCATTTTTATGTCTGAGGTTACTGATCTACATTTACCATTACATGTCTGGGGTAACTGATCTACATCTACCATTACATGTCTGAGGTTACTGATCTACATTTACCATTACATGTCTGGGGTTACTGATCTACTTGTACCATTACATGTCTGGGGTTACTGATCTACATGTACCATTACATGTCTGGGGTTACTGATCTACATGTACCATTACATGTCTGAGGTTACTGATCTACATTTACCATTACATGTCTGGGGTTACTGATCTACTTGTACCATTACATGTCTGGGGTTACTGATCTACTTGTACCATTACATGTCTGGGGTTACTGATCTACTTGTACCATTACATGTCTGGGGTTACTGATCTACTTGTACCATTACATGTCTGGGGTTACTGATCTACTTGTACCATTACATGGCTGGGGTTGCTGATCTACATTTACCATTACATGTCTGGGGTTACTGATCTACATGTACCATAACATGTCTGGGGTTACTGATCTACATGTACCATTACATGTCTGGGGTTACTGATCTACATTTACCATTACATGTCTGAGGTTACTGATCTACATTTACCATTACATGTCTGGGGTAACTGATCTACATCTACCATTACATGTCTGAGGTTACTGATCTACATTTACCATTACATGTCTGGGGTTACTGATCTACTTGTACCTACATGTACCATTACATGTCTGGGGTTACTGATCTACTTGTACCATTACATGCCTGGGGTTACTGATCTACTTGTACCATTACATGTCTGGGGTTACTGATCTACTTGTACCATTACATGTCTGGGGTTACTGATCTACATTTACCATTACATGTCTGGGGTTACTGATCTACATCTACCATTTCATGTCTGAGGTTACTGATCTACATTTACCATTACATGTCTGGGGTAACTGATCTACATCTACCATTACATGTCTGAGGTTACTGATCTACATTTACCATTACATGTCTGGGGTAACTGATCTACATCTACCATTACATATATTGGGGTTACTGATCTGCACGTACCATTACATGTCTGGGGTTACTGATCTACATGTACCATTACATGTCTGTGGTTACTGATCTACATGTACCATTACATGTCTGTGGTTACTGATCTACATGTACCATTACATGTCTGGGGTAACTGATCTACATCTACCATTACATGTTTTGTGGTTACTGATCTGCACATACCATTACATGTCTGGGGTAACTGATCTACATGTACCATTACATGTCTGGGGTAACTGATCTACATCTACCACTGCATGTCTGAGGTTACTGATCTACATGTACCATTGCATGTCTGAGTTAACTGATCTACATGTACCATTACATGTCTGTGGTTACTGATCTACATCTACCATTACATGTCTGTGGTTACTGATCTACATCTACCATTACATGTCTGAGGTTACTGATCTACATGTACCATTACATGTCTGTGGTTACTGATCTACATGTACCATTACATGTCTGGGGTAACTGATCTACATCTACCATTACATGTCTGAGGTTACTGATCTACATTTACCATTACATGTCTGGGGTAACTGATCTACATCTACCATTACATATATTGGGGTTACTGATCTGCACGTACCATTACATGTCTGGGGTTACTGATCTACATCTACCATTACATGTCTGGGGTTACTGATCTACATCTACCATTACATGTATTGTGGTTACTGATCTGCACGTAACATTACATGTCTGGGGTAACTGATCTGCATGTACCATTACATGTCTGGGGTTACTGATCTACATCTACCACTGCATGTCTGAGGTTACTGATCTACATGTACTATTGCATGTCTGAGGTAACTGATCTACATCTACCATTACATGTCTGAGGTTACTGATCTACATTTACCATTACATGTATTGGGGTTACTGATCTACATCTACCATTACATGTCTGGGGTTAGTGATCTACATCTACCATTACATGTCTGGGGTTACTGATCTACATTTACCATTACATGTCTGGGGTAACTGATCTACATCTACCATTACATGTATTGTGGTTACTGATCTGCACATACCATTACATGTCTGGGGTAACTGATCTACATCTACCATTACATGTCTGAGGTTACTGATCTACATCTACCATTACATGTCTGGGGTAACTGATCTACATGTACCATTACATGTCTGGGGTAACTGATCTACATGTACCATTACATGTCTGGGGTAACTGATCTACATCTACCACTGCATGTCTGAGGTTACTGATCTACATGTACCATTGCATGTCTGAGTTAACTGATCTACATGTACCATTACATGTCTGGGGTAACTGATCTACATCTACCATAACATGTCTGAGGTACCTGATCTACATCTACCATTACATGTCTGGGGTAACTGATCTACATGTACCATTACATGTCTGGGGTTACTGATCTACATCTACCACTGCATGTCTGAGGTTACTGATCTTCATGTACCATTGCATGTCTGAGGTAACTGATCTACATCTACCATTACATGTCTGAGGTTACTGATCTACATTTACCATTACATGTCTGGGGTAACTGATCTACATCTACCACTGCATGTCTGAGGTTACTGATCTACATGTACCATTGCATGTCTGAGGTAACTGATCTACATCTACCATTGCATGTCTGAGGTTACTGATCTACATTTACCATTACATGTCTGAGGTTACTGATCTACATTTACTATTACATGTCTGGGGTTAGTGATCTACATCTACCATTACATGTCTGGGGTAACTGATCTACATCTACCATTACATGTCTGGGGTTAGTGATATACATCTACCATTACATGTCTGAGGTTACTGATCTACATTTACCATTACATGTCTGGGGTAACTGATCTACATCTACCATTACATATATTGGGGTTACTGATCTGCACGTACCATTACATGTCTGGGGTTACTGATCTACATCTACCATTACATGTCTGGGGTTACTGATCTACATCTACCATTACATGTATTGTGGTTACTGATCTGCACGTAACATTACATGTCTGGGGTAACTGATCTGCATGTACCAATACATGTCTGGGGTTACTGATCTACATCTACCACTGCATGTCTGAGGTTACTGATCTACATGTACTATTGCATGTCTGAGGTAACTGATCTACATCTACCATTACATGTCTGAGGTTACTGATCTACATTTACCATTACATGTATTGGGGTTACTGATCTACATCTACCATTACATGTCTGGGGTTAGTGATCTACATCTACCATTACATGTCTGGGGTTACTGATCTACATTTACCATTACATGTCTGGGGTAACTGATCTACATCTACCATTACATGTATTGTGGTTACTGATCTGCACATACCATTACATGTCTGGGGTAACTGATCTACATCTACCATTACATGTCTGAGGTTACTGATCTACATCTACCATTACATGTCTGGGGTAACTGATCTACATGTACCATTACATGTCTGGGGTAACTGATCTACATGTACCATTACATGTCTGTGGTAACTGATCTACATCTACCACTGCATGTCTGAGGTTACTGATCTACATGTACCATTGCATGTCTGAGTTAACTGATCTACATGTACCATTACATGTCTGGGGTAACTGATCTACATCTACCATAACATGTCTGAGGTACCTGATCTACATCTACCATTACATGTGTGGGGTAACTGATCTACATTTACCATTACATGTCTGGGGTTACTGATCTACATCTACCACTGCATGTCTGAGGTTACTGATCTTCATGTACCATTGCATGTCTGAGGTAACTGATCTACATCTACCATTACATGTCTGAGGTTACTGATCTACATTTACCATTACATGTCTGGGGTAACTGATCTACATCTACCACTGCATGTCTGAGGTTACTGATCTACATGTACCATTGCATGTCTGAGGTAACTGATCTACATCTACCATTGCATGTCTGAGGTTACTGATCTACATTTACCATTACATGTCTGGGGTTACTGATCTACATTTACCATTACATGTCTGGGGTTAGTGATCTACATCTACCATTACATGTCTGGGGTAACTGATCTACATCTACCATTACATGTCTGGGGTTAGTGATATACATCTACCATTACATGTCTGGGGTTACTGATCTACATTTACCATTACATGTCTGGGGTAACTGATCTATATCTACCATTACATGTATTGTGGTTACTGATCTGCACATACCATTACATGTCTGGGTTACTGATCTACATGTACCATTACATGTCTGGGGTTACTGATCTACATATACCACTGCATGTCTGAGGTTACTGATCTGCATGTACCATTACATGTCTGAGGTTACTGATCTGCATGTACCATTACATGTCTGTGGTAACTGATCTACATGTACCATTACATGTCTGGGGTAACTGATCTACATGTACCATTACATGTCTGAGGTTACTGATCTGCACGTACCATTACATGTCTGAGGTTACTGATCTACATGTACCATTACATGTCTGAGGTTACTGATCTACATCTACCATTACATGTCTGTTGTTACTGATCTGCATCTACCATTACATGTCTGTGGTAACTGATCTACATGTACCATTACATGTCTGAGGTTACTGATCTGCACGAACCATTACATGTCTGGGGTTACTGATCTGCATGTACCATTACATGTCTGAGGTTACTGATCTACATCTACCATTACATGTCTGGGGTAACTGATCTACATCTACCATTACATGTCTGGGGTAACTGATCTACATCTACCATTACATGTCTGGGGTTACTGATCTACATTTACCATTACATGTATTGGGGTTACTGATCTACATCTACCATTACATGTCTGGGTTACTGATCTACATCTACCATTACATGTCTGGGTTACTGATCTACTTGTACCATTACATGTCTGAGGTCACTGATCTACTTGTACCATTACATGTCTGGGTTACTGATCTACTTGTACCATTACCTGTCTGGGTTACTGATCTACATCTACCATTACATGTCTGAGGTTACTGATCTACATGTACCATTACATGTCTGGGGTTACTGATCTACATTTACCATTACATGTCTGGGGTTACTGATCTACATCTACCATTACATGTCTGTGGTAACTGATCTACATGTACCATTACATGTGTGGGGTTACTAATCTACATTTACCATTACATGTCTGGGGTAACTGATCTACATCTACCACTGCATGTCTGAGGTTACTGATCTATATGTACCATTGCATGTCTGAGGTAACTGATCTACATCTACCATTACATGTCTGAGGTTACTGATCTACATTTACCATTACATGTCTGGGGTTACTGATCTACATTTACCATTACATGTCTGGGGTTAGTGATCTACATCTACCATTACATGTCTGGGGTAACTGATCTACATCTACCATTACATGTCTGGGGTTAGTGATATACATCTACCATTACATGTCTGGGGTTACTGATCTACATTTACCATTACATGTCTGGGGTAACTGATCTACATCTACCATTACATGTATTGTGGTTACTGATCTGCACATACCATTACATGTCTGGGTTACTGATCTACATGTACCATTACATGTCTGGGGTTACTGATCTACATATACCACTGCATGTCTGAGGTTACTGATCTACATGTACCATTACATGTCTGGGGTTACTGATCTACATGTACCATTACATGTCTGTGGTAACTGATCTGCATGTACCATTACATGTCTGAGGTTGCTGATCTGCATGTACCATTACATGTCTGGGGTAACTGATCTACATGTACCATTACATGTCTGGGGTAACTGCTCTACATCTACCATTACATGTCTGGGGTTACTGATCTACATTTACCATTACATGTATTGGGGTTACTGATCTACATCTACCATTACATGTCTGGGTTACTGATCTACATCTACCATTACATGTCTTGGTTACTGATCTACTTGTACCATTACATGTCTGAGGTCACTGATCTACTTGTACCATTACATGTCTGGGTTACTGATCTACTTGTACCATTACCTGTCTGGGTTACTGATCTACATCTACCATTACATGTCTGAGGTTACTGATCTACATGTACCATTACATGTCTGGGGTTACTGATCTACATTTACCATTACATGTCTGCGGTAACTGATCTACATCTACCATTACATGTCTGGGGTAACTGATCTACATCTACCATTACATGTCTGTGGTAACTGATCTACATGTACCATTACATGTCTGGGGTTACTGATCTACATGTACCATTACATGTCTGGGGTTACTGATCTACATTTACCATTACATGTCTGGGTTACTGATCTACATGTACCATTACATGTCTGGGTTACTGATCTACATCTACCATTACATGTCTGAGGTTACTGATCTACATGTACCATTACATGTCTGGGGTTACTGATCTACATTTACCATTACATGTCTGGTGTTACTGATCTACATGTACCATTACATGTCTGGGTTACTGATCTACATCTACCATTACATGTCTGAGGTTACTGATCTACATGTACCATTACATGTCTGGGGTTACTGGTCTACATTTACCATTACATGTCTGGGGTAACTGATCTACATCTACCATTACATGTCTGTGGTAACTGATCTACATGTACCATTACATGTCTGGGGTTACTGATCTACATTTACCATTACATGTCTGAGGTTACTGATCTACATCTACCATTACATGTCTGGGGTAACTGATCTACATGTACCATTACATGTCTGGGGTTACTGATCTACATTTACCATTACATGTCTAAGGTTACTGATCTGCACGTACCATTACATGTCTGGGGTTACTGATCTACATGTACCATTACATGTCTGGGGTTATTGATCTACATCTACCATTACATGTCTGTGGTTACTGATCTACATCTACCATTACATGTCTGTGGTAACTGATCTACATGTACCATTACATGTCTGTGGTAACTGATCTACATGTACCATTGCATGTCTGAGGTAACTGATCTACATGTACCATTGCATGTCTGTGGTAACTGATCTACATGTACCATTACATGTCTGTGGTAACTGATCTACATCTACCATTACATGTCTGGGGTAACTGATCTACATGTACCATTACATGTCTGTGGTAACTGATCTACATGTACCATTACATGTCTGGGGTAACTGATCTACATCTACCATTACATGTCTGTGGTAACTGATCTACATGTACCATTACATGTCTGTGGTAACTGATCTACATGTACCATTACATGTCTGGGGTAACTGATCTACATCTACCATTACATGTCTGTGGTAACTGATCTACATGTACCATTACATGTCTGAGGTTACTGATCTGCACGTACCATTACATGTCTGAGGTTACTGATCTGCACATACCATTACATGTCTGGGGTAACTGATCTACATGTACCATTACATGTATGTGGTAACGGATCTACATGTACCATTACATGTCTGTGGTAACTGATCTACATGTACCATTACATGTCTGTGGTTACTGATCTACATGTACCATTACATGTCTGAGGTTACTGATCTACATGTACCATTACATGTCTTGGGTTACTGATCTACATGTACCATTACATGTCTGGGGTTACTGATCTACATGTACCATTACATGTCTGAGGTTACTGATCTACATGTACCATTACATGTCTGGGGTAACTGATCTACATGTACCATTACATGTCTGAGATTACTTATATACATGTACCATTACATGTCTGAGGTTACTTATATACATGTACCATTACATGTCTGAGGTTACTGATCTACATGTACCATTACATGTCTGTAGTAACTGATCTACATCTACCATTACATGTCTGAGGTTACTGATCTACATGTACCATTACATGTCTGGGGTTACTGATCTACATGTACCATTACATGTCTGAGGTTACTGATCTACATCTACCATTACATGTCTGTGGTAACTGATCTACATGTACCATTACATGTCTGGGGTAACTGATCTACATGTACCATTACATGTCTGGGGTTACTGATCTACATCTACCATTACATGTCTGTGGTTACTGATCTACATCTACCATTACATGTCTGGGGTTACTGATCAACTTGTACCATTACATGTCTGTGGTAACTGATCTACATGTACCATTACATGTCTGTGGTAACTGATCTACATCTACCATTACATGTCTGGGGTTACTGATCTACATGTACCATTACATGTCTGAGGTTACTGATCTACATGTACCATTACATGTCTGGGGTTACTGATCTACATGTACCATTAAATGTCTGGGGTTACTGATCTACATGTACCATTACATGTCTGGGGTTAGTGATCAACTTGTACCATTACACGTCTGTGGTAACTGATCTACATGTACCATTACATGTCTGAGGTTACTGATCTGCACGTACCATTACATGTCTGAGGTTACCGATCTACATGTTCCATTACATGTCTGGGGTAACTGATCTACATCTATCATAACATGTATTGGGGTTACTGATCTGCACGTACCATTACATGTCTGGGGTTAGTGATCTACATCTACCATTACATGTCTGGGGTAACTGATCTACATCTACCATTACATGTCTGGGGTTACTGATCTACATCTACCATTATATGTCTGGGGTTACTGATCTGCACATACCATTACATGTCTGGGTTACTGATCTACATGTACCATTACATGTTTGGGGTTACTGATCTACATATACCACTGCATGTCTGAGGTTACTGATCTGCACGTACCATTACATGTCTGAGGTTACTGATCTACATCTACCATTACATGTCTGTGGTAACTGATCTACATCTACAATTACATGTCTGAGGTTACTGATCTACATGTACCATTACATTTCTGAGGTTACATATCTGCACGTACCATTACATGTCTGGGGTTACTGATCTACATGTACCATTACATGTCTGAGGTTACTGATCTACATCTACCATTACATGTCTGGGGTTACTGATCTACATTTACCATTACATGTCTCAGGTTACTGATCTGCACATACCATTACATGTCTGAGGTTACTGATCTACATCTACCATTACGTGTCTGGGGTTACTGATCTACATCTACCATTATATGTCTGTGGTAACTGATCTACATGTACCATTACATGTCTGAGGTTACTGATCTGCACCAACCATTACGTCTGGGGTTACTGATCTACATGTACCATTACATGTCTGAGGTCACTGATCTGCAGGAACCATTACATGTCTGGGGTTACTGATCTACATGTACCATTACATGTCTGAGGTTACTGATCTACATTTACCATTACATGTCTGAGGTTACTGATCTACATTTACCATTACATGTATTGGGGTTACTGATCTACATCTACCATTACATGTCTGTGGTAACTGATCTACATCTACCATTACATGTCTGGGGTAACTGATCTACATCTACCATTACATGTATTGGGAATACTGATCTACATCTACCATTACATGTCTGGGTTACTGATCTACATCTACCATAACATGTCTGGGGTAACTAATCTACATGTACCATTACATGTCTGAGGTTACTGATCTGCACGAACCATTACATGTCTGGGGTAACTGATCTACATGTACCATTACATGTATTGGGAATACTGATCTACATCTACCATTACATGTCTGGGTTACTGATCTACATGTACCATTACATGTCTGGGGTTACTGATCTACATGTACCATTACATGTCTGAGGTTACTGATCTGCACGAACCATTACATGTCTGGGGTTACTGATCTACCATTACATGTCTGGGGTAACTGATCTACATCTACCATTACATGTCTGGGGTAACTGATCTACATCTACCATTACATGTCTGTGGTAACTGATCTACATCTACCATTACATGTCTGGGGTAACTGATCTACATTTACCATTACATGTCTGGGGTTACTGATCTACATTTACCATTACATGTATTGGGGTTACTGATCTACATCTACCATTACATGTCTGGGGTAACTGATCTACATCTACCATTACATGTCTGGGGTAACTGATCTACATTTACCATTACATGTCTGGGGTTACTGATCTACATTTACCATTACATGTATTGGGGTTACTGATCTACATGTACCATTACATGTCTGGGGTAACTGATCTACATGTACCATTACATGTCTGGTTTACTGATCTACATCTACCATTACATGTCTGGGTTACTGATCTACATCTACCATTACATGTCTGAGGTTACTGATCTACATGTACCATTACATGTCTGAGGTTACTGATCTGCACATACCATTACATGTCTGGGTTACTGATCTACATCTACCATTACATGTCTGGGTTACTGATCTACATCTACCATTACATGTCTGGGTTACTGATCTACATCTACCATTACATGTCTGGGTTACTGATCTACATCTACCATTACATGTCTGGGTTACTGATCTACATCTACCATTACATTTCTGGGTTACTGATCTACATCTACCATTACATGTCTGTGGTAACTGATCTACATGTACCATTACATGTCTGAGGTTACTGATCTGCACGAACCATTACATGTCTGGGGTTACTGATCTACATGTACCGTTACATGTCTGCGGTAACTGATCTACATCTACCATTACATGTCTGAGGTTACTGATCTACATCTACCATTACATGTCTGGGTTACTGATCTACATCTACCATTACATGTCTGGGTTACTGATCTACATCTACCATTACATGTCTGTGGTAACTGATCTACATGTACCATTACATGTCTGAGGTTACTGATCTGCACGAACCAATACATGTCTGGGGTTACTGATCTACATGTACCATTACATGTCTGTGGTAACTGATCTACATGTACCATTACATGTCTGAGGTTACTGATCTACATGTACCATTACATGTCTGTGGTAACTGATCTACATGTACCATTACATGTCTGAGGTTACTGATCTGCACGAACCATTACATGTCTGGGGTTACTGATCTACATGTACCATTACATGTCTGAGGTTACTGATCTACATCTACCATTACATGTCTGTGGTAACTGATCTACATGTACCATTACATGTCTGAGGTTACTGATCTGCACGAACCATTACATGTCTGGGGTAACTGATCTACATGTACCATTACATGTCTGAGGTTACTGATCTACATCTACCATTACATGTCTGGGGTAACTGATCTACATCTACCATTACATGTCTGGGGTAACTGATCTACATGTACCATTACATGTCTGTGGTTACTGATCTACATCTACCATTACATGTCTGGGGTTACTGATCTACATTTACCATTACATGTATTGGGGTTACTGATCTACATCTACCATTACATGTCTGGGTTACTGATCTACATGTACCATTACATGTCTGAGGTCACTGATCTACTTGTACCATTACATGTGTGAGGTCACTGATCTACTTGTACCATTACATGTCTGGGTTACTAATCTTCTTGTACCATTACCTGTCTGGGTTACTGATCTACATCTACCATTACATGTCTGAGGTTACTGATCTACATGTACCATTACATGTCTGTGGTAACTGATCTACATGTACCATTGCATGTCTGGGGTTAGTGATCTGCACGTACCATTACATGTCAGGGGTTACTGATCTACATGTACCATTACATGTCTGTGGTAACTGATCTACATGTACCATTACATGTCTGGGGTTAGTGATCTGCATGTACCATTACATGTCTGGGACTACTGATCGCATGTACCATTACATGTCTGGGACTACTGATCTACATCTACCATTACATGTCTGAGGTTACTGATCTACTTGTACCATTACATGTCTGGGGTTACTGATCTACATTTACCATTACATGTCTGGGGTTACTGATCTGCACGTACCATTACATGTCTGTGGTAACTGATCTACATCTACCATTACATGTCTGTGGTAACTGATCTACATGTACCATTACATGTCTGTGGTAACTGATCTACATGTACCATTACATGTCTGTGGTAACTGATCTACATGTACAATTACATGTCTGAGGTTACTGATCTACATGTACCATTACATGTCTGGGGTTAGTGATCTACATGTACCATTACATGTCTGGGGTTAGTGATCTACATGTACAATTACATGTCTGAGGTTACTGATCTACATGTACCATTACATGTCTGGGTTACTGATCTACATGTACCATTACATGTCTGTGGTAACTGATCTACATGTACCATTACATGTCTGGGGTAACTGATCTACATCTACCACTGCATGTCTGAGGTTACTGATCTGCATGTACCATTACATGTCTGAGGTTACTGATCTACATGTACCATTACATGTCTGGGGTTACTGATCTACATCTACCACTGCATGTCTGAGGTTACTGATCTACATGTACCATTACATGTCTGTGGTAACTGATCTACATGTACAATTACATGTCGGAGGTTACTGATCTGCACGTACCATTACATGTCTGGGGTAACTGATCTACATGTACCATTACATGTCTGTGGTTACTGACCTACATGTACCATTACATGTCTGGGGTTACTGATCTACTTGTACCATTACATGTCTGAGGTTACTGATCTACATGTACCATTACATGTCTGGGGTTACTGATCTACTTGTACCATTACATGTCTGGGGTTACTGATCTACTTGTACCATTACATGTCTGGGGTTACTGATCTACTTGTACCATTACATGTCTGGGGTTACTGATCTACTTGTACCATTACATGTCTGGGGTTACTGATCTACTTGTACCATTACATGTCTGGGGTTACTGATCTACTTGTACCATTACATGTCTGGGGTTACTGATCTACTTGTACCATTACATGTCTGGGGTTACTGATCTACTTGTACCATTACATGTCTGGGGTTACTGATCTACTTGTACCATTACATGTCTGGGGTTACTGATCTACTTGTACCATTACATGTCTGGGGTTACTGATCTACATCTACCATTACATGTCTGGGGTTACTGATCTACTTGTACCATTACATGTCTGGGGTTACTGGTCTACATGTACTATTACATGTCTGGGGTTACTGATCTACTTGTACCATTACATGTCTGGGGTTACTGATCTACTTGTACCATTACATGTCTGGGGTTACTGATCTACTTGTACCATTACATGTCTGTGGTTACTGATCTACATGTACCATTACATGTCTGGGGTAACTGATCTACATGTACCATTACATGTCTGGGGTTACTGATCTACATGTACCACTACATGTCTGGGGTTACTGATCTACATGTACCACTACATGTCTGGGGTTAGTGATCTACATGTACCATTACATGTTTCGGGTTACTAATCTACATGTACCACTACATGTCTGGGGTTACTGATCTACATGTACCACTACATGTCTGGGGTTAGTGATCTACATGTACCATTACATGTCTGGGGTTACTGATCTACATGTACCACTACATGTCTGGGGTTACTGATCTACTTGTACCTACATGTACCATTACATGTCTGGGGTAACTGATCTACATGTACCATTACATGTCTGGGGTTACTGATCTACATGTACCACTACATGTCTGGGGTTACTGATCTACTTGTACCTACATGTACCATTACATGTCTGGGGTAACTGATCTACATGTACCATTACATGTCTGGGGTTACTGATCTACATGTACCACTACATGTCTGGGGTTACTGATCTACTTGTACCTACATGTACCATTCCATGTCTGGGGTAACTGATCTACATGTACCATTACATGTCTGGGGTAACTGATCTACATCTACCATTACATGTCTGTGGTAACTGATCTACATGTACCGTTACATGTCTGGGGTTACTGATCTACATGTACCATTACATGTCTGGGGTTAATGATCTACATTTACCATTACATGTCTGGCTTACTGATCTACATGTACCATTACATGTCTGGGTTACTGATCTACATCTACCATTACATGTCTGAGGTTACTGATCTACATGTACCATTACATGTCTGGGGTTACTGATCTACATTTACCATTACATGTCTGGGGTAACTGATCTACATCTACCATTACATGTCTGTGGTAACTGATCTACATGTACCATTACATGTCTGGGGTTACTGATCTTCATTTACCATTACATGTCTGGGGTAACTGATCTACATCTACCACTGCATGTCTGAGGTTACTGATCTGCATGTACCATTACATGTCTGAGGTTACTGATCTACATGTACCATTACATGTCTGGGGTTACTGATCTACATCTACCACTGCATGTCTGAGGTTACTGATCTACATGTACCATTACATGTCTGTGGTAACTGATCTACATGTACAATTACATGTCGGAGGTTACTGATCTGCACGTACCATTACATGTCTGGGGTAACTGATCTACATGTACCATTACATGTCTGTGGTTACTGACCTACATGTACCATTACATGTCTGGGGTTACTGATCTACTTGTACCATTACATGTCTGGGGTTACTGATCTACTTGTACCATTACATGTCTGGGGTTACTGATCTACTTGTACCATTACATGTCTGGGGTTACTGATCTACATGTACCATTACATGTCTGGGGTTACTGATCTACTTGTACCATTACATGTCTGGGGTTACTGGTCTACATGTACCATTACATGTCTGGGGTTACTGATCTACTTGTACCATTACATGTCTGGGGTTACTGATCTACTTGTACCATTACATGTCTGGGGTTACTGATCTACTTGTACCATTACATGTCTGGGGTTACTGATCTACTTGTACCATTACATGTCTGGGGTTACTGATCTACTTGTACCATTACATGTCTGGGGTTACTGATCTACTTGTACCATTACATGTCTGTGGTTACTGATCTACTTGTACCATTACATGTCTGGGGTAACTGATCTACATGTACCATTACATGTCTGGGGTTACTGATCTACATGTACCACTACTTGTCTGGGGTTACTGATCTACATTTACCATTACATGTCTGAGGTTACTGATCTACATCTACCATTACATGTCTGGGGTAACTGATCTACATTTACCATTACATGTCTGGGGTTACTGATCTACATTTACCATTACATGTATTGAGGTTACTGATCTACATGTACCATTACATGTCTGGGGTAACTGATCTACATGTACCATTACATGTCTGTGGTAACTGATCTACATCTACCATTACATGTCTGTGGTAACTGATCTACATGTACCATTACATGTCTGTGGTAACTGATCTACATGTACCATTACATGTCTGTGGTTACTGATCTACATGTACCATTACATGTCTGAGGTTACTGATCTACATGTACCATTACATGTCTGGGGTTACTGATCTACATGTACCATTACATGTCTGGGGTTACTGATCTACATGTACCATTACATGTCTGGGGTAACTGATCTACATGTACCATTACATGTCTGAGGTTACTTATATACATGTACCATTACATGTCTGAGGTTACTTATATACATGTACCATTACATGTCTGAGGTTACTGATCTACATGTACCATTACATGTCTGTAGTAACTGATCTACATCTACCATTACATGTCTGAGGTTACTGATCTACATGTACCATTACATGTCTGGGGTTACTGATCTACATGTACCATTACATGTCTGAGGTTACTGATCTACATCTACCATTACATGTCTGTGGTAACTGATCTACATGTACCATTACATGTCTGGGGTAACTGATCTACATGTACCATTACATGTCTGGGGTTACTGATCTACATCTACCATTACATGTCTGTGGTTACTGATCTACATGTACCATTACATGTCTGGGGTTACTGATCTACATGTACCATTACATGTCTGAGGTTACTGATCTACATGTACCATTACATGTCTGAGGTAACTGATCTACATGTACCATTACATGTCTGTGGTAACTGATCTACATCTACCATTACATGTCTGGGTTACTGATCTACATGTACCATTACATGTCTGTGGTAACTGATCTACATCTACCATTACATGTCTGGGTTACTGATCTACATCTACCATTACATGTCTGGGTTACTGATCTACATCTACCATTACATGTCTGTGGTTACTGATCTACATCTACCATTACATGTCTGGGGTTACTGATCTACATGTACCATTACATGTCTGAGGTTACTGATCTACATCTACCATTACATGTCTGTGGTTACTGATCTACATGTACCATTACATGTCTGGGGTTACTGATCTACATCTACCATTACATGTCTGGGGTTACTGATCTACATGTACCATTACATGTCTGGGGTTACTGATCAACTTGTACCATTACATGTCTGTGGTAACTGATCTACATGTACCATTACATGTCTGTGGTAACTGATCTACATCTACCATTACATGTCTGGGGTTACTGATCTACATGTACCATTACATGTCTGAGGTTACTGATCTACATGTACCATTACATGTCTGGGGTTACTGATCTACATGTACCATTACATGTCTGGGGTTACTGATCTACATGTACCATTACATGTCTGGGGTTAGTGATCAACTTGTACCATTACACGTCTGTGGTAACTGATCTACATGTACCATTACATGTCTGAGGTTACTGATCTGCACGTACCATTACATGTCTGAGGTTACCGATCTACATGTTCCATTACATGTCTGGGGTAACTGATCTACATCTACCATAACATGTATTGGGGTTACTGATCTGCACGTACCATTACATGTCTGGGGTTAGTGATCTACATCTACCATTACATGTCTGGGGTAACTTATCTACATCTACCATTACATGTCTGGGGTTACTGATCTACATCTACCATTATATGTCTGGGGTTACTGATCTGCACATACCATTACATGTCTGGGTTACTGATCTACATGTACCATTACATGTTTGGGGTTACTGATCTACATATACCACTGCATGTCTGAGGTTACTGATCTGCACGTACCATTACATGTCTGAGGTTACTGATCTACATCTACCATTACATGTCTGTGGTAACTGATCTACATCTACAATTACATGTCTGAGGTTACTGATCTACTTGTACCATTACATTTCTGAGGTTACATATCTGCACGTACCATTACATGTCTGGGGTTACTGATCTACATGTACCATTACATGTCTGAGGTTACTGATCTACATCTACCATTACATGTCTGGGGTTACTGATCTACATTTACCATTACATGTCTCAGGTTACTGATCTGCACATACCATTACATGTCTGAGGTTACTGATCTACATCTACCATTACATGTCTGGGGTTACTGATCTACATCTACCATTATATGTCTGTGGTAACTGATCTATGTGTACCATTACATGTCTGAGGTTACTGATCTGCACCACCCATTACGTCTGGGGTTACTGATCTACATGTACCATTACATGTCTGAGGTCACTGATCTGCAGGAACCATTACATGTCTGGGGTTACTGATCTACATGTACCATTACATGTCTGAGGTTACTGATCTACATTTACCATTACATGTCTGAGGTTACTGATCTACATTTACCATAATATGTATTGGGGTTACTGATCTACATCTACCATTACATGTCTGTGGTAACTGATCTACATCTACCATTACATGTCTGGGGTAACTGATCTACATCTACCATTACATGTATTGGGAATACTGATCTACATCTACCATTACATGTCTGGGTTACTGATCTACATCTACCATAACATGTCTGGGGTAACTGATCTACATGTACCATTACATGTCTGAGGTTACTGATCTGCACGAACCATTACATGTCTGGGGTAACTGATCTACATGTACCATTACATGTATTGGGAATACTGATCTACATCTACCATTACATGTCTGGGTTACTGATCTACATGTACCATTACATGTCTGGGGTTACTGATCTACATGTACCATTACATGTCTGAGGTTACTGATCTGCACGAACCATTACATGTCTGGGGTTACTGATCTACCATTACATGTCTGGGGTAACTGATCTACATCTACCATTACATGTCTGGGGTAACTGATCTACATCTACCATTACATGTCTGTGGTAACTGATCTACATCTACCATTACATGTCTGGGGTAACTGATCTACATTTACCATTACATGTCTGGGGTTACTGATCTACATTTACCATTACATGTATTGGGGTTACTGATCTACATCTACCATTACATGTCTGGGGTAACTGATCTACATCTACCATTACATGTCTGGGGTAACTGATCTACATTTACCATTACATGTCTGGGGTTACTGATCTACATTTACCATTACATGTATTGAGGTTACTGATCTACATGTACCATTACATGTCTGGGGTAACTGATCTACATGTACCATTACATGTCTGGTTTACTGATCTACATCTACCATTACATGTCTGGGTTACTGATCTACATCTACCATTACATGTCTGAGGTTACTGATCTACATGTACCATTACATGTCTGAGGTTACTGATCTGCACATACCATTACATGTCTGGGTTACTGATCTACATCTACCATTACATGTCTGGGTTACTGATCTACATCTACCATTACATGTCTGGGTTACTGATCTACATCTACCATTACATGTCTGGGTTACTGATCTACATCTACCATTACATGTCTGGGTTACTGATCTACATCTACCATTACATGTCTGGGTTACTGATCTACATCTACCATTACATGTCTGTGGTAACTGATCTACATGTACCATTACATGTCTGAGGTTACTGATCTGCACGAACCATTACATGTCTGGGGTTACTGATCTACATGTACCATTACATGTCTGTGGTAACTGATCTACATCTACCATTACATGTCTGAGGTTACTGATCTACATCTACCATTACATGTCTGGGTTACTGATCTACATCTACCATTACATGTCTGGGTTACTGATCTACATCTACCATTACATGTCTGTGGTAACTGATCTACATGTACCATTACATGTCTGAGGTTACTGATCTGCACGAACCATTACATGTCTGGGGTTACTGATCTACATGTACCATTACATGTCTGTGGTAACTGATCTACATGTACCATTACATGTCTGAGGTTACTGATCTACATGTACCATTACATGTCTGTGGTAACTGATCTACATGTACCATTACATGTCTGAGGTTACTGATCTGCACGAACCATTACATGTCTGGGGTTACTGATCTACATGTACCATTACATGTCTGAGGTTACTGATCTACATCTACCATTACATGTCTGTGGTAACTGATCTACATGTACCATTACATGTCTGAGATTACTGATCTGCACGAACCATTACATGTCTGGGGTAACTGATCTACATGTACCATTACATGTCTGAGGTTACTGATCTACATCTACCATTACATGTCTGGGGTAACTGATCTACATCTACCATTACATGTCTGGGGTAACTGATCTACATGTACCATTACATGTCTGTGGTTACTGATCTACATCTACCATTACATGTCTGGGGTTACTGATCTACATTTACCATTACATGTATTGGGGTTACTGATCTACATCTACCATTACATGTCTGGGTTACTGATCTACATGTACCATTACATGTCTGAGGTCACTGATCTACTTGTACCATTACATGTCTGAGGTCACTGATCTACTTGTACCATTACATGTCTGGGTTACTGATCTACTTGTACCATTACCTGTCTGGGTTACTGATCTACATCTACCATTACATGTCTGAGGTTACTGATCTACATGTACCATTACATGTCTGTGGTAACTGATCTACATGTACCATTGCATGTCTGGGGTTAGTGATCTGCACGTACCATTACATGTCTGGGGTTACTGATCTACATGTACCATTACATGTCTGTGGTAACTGATCTACATGTACCATTACATGTCTGGGACTACTGATCTACATCTACCATTACATGTCTGAGGTTACTGATCTACTTGTACCATTACATGTCTGGGGATACTGATCTACATTTACCATTACATGTCTGGGGTTACTGATCTGCACGTACCATTACATGTCTGTGGTAACTGATCTACATCTACCATTACATGTCTGTGGTAACTGATCTACATGTACCATTACATGTCTGTGGTAACTGATCTACATCTCACATTACATGTCTGTGGTAACTGATCTACATGTACAATTACATGTCTGAGGTTACTGATCTACATGTACCATTACCTGTCTGGGGTTAGTGATCTACATGTACCATTACATGTCTGGGGTTAGTGATCTACATGTACAATTACATGTCTGAGGTTACTGATCTACATGTACCATTACATGTCTGGGTTACTGATCTACATGTACCATTACATGTCTGTGGTAACTGATCTACATGTACCATTACATGTCTGGGGTAACTGATCTACATCTACCACTGCATGTCTGAGGTTACTGATCTGCATGTACCATTACATGTCTGAGGTTACTGATCTACATGTACCATTACATGTCTGGGGTTACTGATCTACATCTACCACTGCATGTCTGAGGTTACTGATCTACATGTACCATTACATGTCTGTGGTAACTGATCTACATGTACAATTACATGTCGGAGGTTACTGATCTGCACGTACCATTACATGTCTGGGGTAACTGATCTACATGTACCATTACATGTATGTGGTTACTGACCTACATGTACCATTACATGTCTGGGGTTACTGATCTACTTGTAGCATTACATGTCTGGGGTAACTGATCTACTTGTACCATTACATGTCTGGGGTTACTGATCTACATGTACCATTACATGTCTGGGGTTACTGATCTACATGTACCATTACATGTCTGGGGTTACTGATCTACTTGTACCATTACATGTCTGGGGTTACTGGTCTACATGTACCATTACATGTCTGGGGTTACTGATCTACTTGTACCATTACATGTCTGGGGTTATGATCTACTTGTACCATTACATGTCTGGGGTTACTGATCTACTTGTACCATTACATGTCTGTGGTTACTGATCTACTTGTACCATTACATGTCTGGGGTAACTGATCTACATGTACCATTACATGTCTGGGGTTACTGATCTACATGTACCACTACATGTCTGGGGTTACTGATCTACATGTACCACTACATGTCTGGGGTTAGTGATCTACATGTACCATTACATGTTTCGGGTTACTAATCTACATGTACCACTACATGTCTGGGGTTACTGATCTACATGTACCACTACATGTCTGGGGTTAGTGATCTACATGTACCATTACATGTCTGGGGTTACTGATCTACATGTACCACTACATGTCTGGGGTTACTGATCTACTTGTACCTACATGTACCATTACATGTCTGGGGTTACTGATCTACTTGTACCTACATGTACCATTACATGTCTGGGGTTACTGATCTACATTTACCATTACATGTCTGGGGTTACTGATCTACATCTACCACTGCATGTCTGAGGTTACTGATCTGCATGTACCATTACATGTCTGAGGTTACTGATCTACATGTACCATTACATGTCTGGGGTTACTGATCTACATCTACCACTGCATGTCTGAGGTTACTGATCTACATGTACCATTACATGTCTGGGGTAACTGATCTACATGTACCATTACATGTCTGGGGTTACTGATCTACATCTACCACTGCATGTCTGAGGTTACTGATCTACATGTACCATTACATGTCTGGGGTAACTGATCTACATGTACCATTACATGTCTGTGGTTACTGATCTACATCTACCATTACATGTCTGGGGTAACTGATCTACATGTACCATTACATGTCTGGGGTTACTGATCTACATGTACCATTACATATCTTGGGGTTACTGACCCACATGTACATATATGAACCATTACATGTCTGGGGTTACTGATCTACATGTACCATTACATGTCTGAGGTTACTGATCTACTTGTACCATTACATGTCTGTGGTAACTGATCTACATCTACCATTACATGTCTGGGGTAACTGATCTACATGTACCATTACATGTCTGTGGTTACTGATCTACATGTACCATTACATGCCTGGGGTAACTGATCTACATGTACCATTACATGCCTGGGGTAACTGATCTACATGTACCATTACATGTCTGGGGTAACTGATCTACATGTACCATTACATGTCTGGGGTAACTGATCTACATCTACCATTACATGTCTGGGGTAACTGATCTACATCTACCATTACATGTCTGAGGTTACTGATCTACATGTACCATTACATGTCTGGGGTAACTGATCTACATGTACCATTACATGTCTGAGGTTACTGATCTACATGTACCATTACATGTCTGGGGTAACTGATCTACATGTACCATTACATGTCTGAGGTTACTGATCTACATGTACCATTACATGTCTGTGGTTACTGATCTACTTGTACCATTACATGCCTGGGGTAACTGATCTACATGTACCATTACATGTCTGGGGTAACTGATCTACATGTACCATTACATGTCTGGGGTAACTGATCTACATCTACCATTACATGTCTGAGGTTACTGATCTACATGTACCATTACATGTCTGGGGTAACTGATCTACATGTACCATTACATGTCTGAGGTTACTTATATACATGTACCATTACATGTATGAGGTTACTGATCTACATGTACCATTACATGTCTGAGGTTACTGATCTACATCTACCATTACATGTCTGTGGTTACTGATCTACATCTACCATTACATGTCTGTGGTAACTGATCTACATGTACCATTACATGTCTGGGGTAACTGATCTACATGTACCATTACATGTCTGTGGTAACTGATCTACATCTACCATAACATGTATTGTGGTTACTGATCTGCACATACCATTACATGTCTGTGGTTACTGATCTACATGTACCATTACATATCTGGGTTACTGATCTACATGTACCATTACATATCTTGGGGTTACTGACCCACATGTACATATATGAACCATTACATGTCTGGGGTTACTGATCTACATGTACCATTACATGTCTGGATTACTGATCTACTTGTACCATTACATGTCTGGGGTTACTGATCTACTTGTACCATTACATGTCTGGGGTTACTGATCTACTTGTACCATTACATGTCTGGGGTTACTGATCTACTTGTACCATTACATGTCTGGGGTTACTGATCTACTTGTACCATTACATGTCTGGGGTTACTGATCTACTTGTACCATTGCATGTATTGGGGTTACTGACCTACATGTATCTACATGTACCATTACATATCTGGGGCTGCATGCTTAGGGGTATGTATTTTTTTAAACTGCTAAACTAAACCTCCAATCTGGCTATGGAGGTATACAGTATTTTTTTTTTATTATATACAACTTCAGGTCTTGGCAGACGAATACACAAAAAGATTTGCAGTCAAGACACAAACAATTCCTCTTCCGGCCTTAAAAAAAATGAAATGAAATATGGAGACATGTTGGACATCATGAAAAATTATGTGAACACTCTGCATACCATATACCAAGCTGCGAGTGTTGCACAAGTTCCTCAGACACACGTTGGAGGTGATTTGGTCACCCGTGTGATGCTGTCTGGCAGCAAGCTGTTGATGATAAGTGCCCCCACCCAAAGTGACAGATTTGATGTGTTAAGTCCAATTTCAGCTGAATTCTTCCACATGTCAATGAAGCTTCTGGACGTTCTGTTTAAACGACTGTGGGACAAGGACAGTAGCCAGGAGATGGGGACCATGAAAGCTGAACAAACCCGCATACAGCGGAACTCGTTCACACCTGAGGTGAAAAAAGCTTACAATGAGGACAAAGAGTATGCTGTTAGCTTTGTCAATGCACACATCATTGCAGCAATACAGCACCACTTTGGCTTGACAGATGTTAACAGCACTCCTGCATCTGAGGCGGCACCTGAGGACCGTACTTATGAGTGGGCATGTACAGAATTTAAAATCATGATGAAATCCCTTGTTGGTACATTTATGTACAAGAAGGACACGCCAACACGTGACGTTCCAACATCTAGCAAACAGGCCAATGACATTCCTCAAGCAAGATGTCATCAGACATCAGCAGCACAATCAGTGATTCTAAAAGCTCATTACCATCAAGGAGCAAAGAAATTCGACCAGCACTCCAGGGGTAACCAGTGTACAGCTGTGTCATTTGTTGCACTTATCCTGGCCTGTACAATTAGTCCAGACACATGGTCTTCAGACATTTTGGACAGTGTTTATATCGACATGGGAGATGAATTGTACAGGTCAGTGACCCATAAGCACAGATACATGGAATACACTGAGTTACCTGAAATAGTTGAGCTAAGCAGCTATGCAGTGAAGATACAATCAACAATTGTAAACCACATGTCAGGTCTTATTGGATGTGACCATAGCAGTCAAGACATGTACAGCTTACAAGATGCTGTTTCTGTGGCATGTGCAGCAGGGTTGGGTTGTCTCCTGATTGCCTGTGGTTACACAGTAGCTATCATCAAAAAGGGAACTGTGTATTTTTTAGTGGATTCGCATTCTCGTGGGGACGATGGACTTTCTAATGCAAATGGAACAGCAGTCCTGCTAGCTTTTCCAAATTCGCAGGATCTGTCAAGGCACATAAGAAAGTTGTACCGCAACCAGCTATATGAATAGTTTGATGTTGTTACGTACACACTATTAAAAACCACTACACTCAAACAATCCCAAATGTACAACTGCAGAAAACTGTCAACAGATACCTGTGAGAACGCCTGTGATATCGACACAAGGATCCAAGACAATACTGGTTCTCATGCCCAATGGTCAAATATTCAAAGTCACGGTGAACAGCAACAAATCTGATCAGCCAATTAAGAATCTGCCTGACAACGTAAGCGAGTATCACAGATTAGTGCTTGAACTGGGGATTTTATTCAAGAATTTCCTAGCATGCTGAGGACATTGAAACTAATGATGGTTGTCATCAAAGCCGACAGCAACATGGCCAGATATGCAGATGAAATTTTACGATTCCTGGTTTTGCAACTGTGCGTTTTGTCAGAGGAAGAAGCACATCGGATGTTTTATGGAATGTTTGTAAATACAAAAGGAACCATCGACAGTTTTATTCCATGCGATCTAAAAATGGATTATATGGTGTGCACATACAAAAAGCACATAAAGCACATGTTCAGCAATAAGATGGAACGTAATATAGAACACAAAACAGGAGCATTGGCAGGTTTGGAGGACATAACCACACGTTATGATATGCAATCTAATGTTGTGAAGCGTAACTCCTACACGTTCACACCACTGAAACAATCCATGAAAACATTTGAAGTGAAAGCATTATGGGACATTACGGACAGCACAATTCATTTATAGTTTACAATTCTTTGAAGCGTGGTTTAATTACTTGAACTGAACCAACTGTTTGAATAATTTGAAAAACTACACTGACATATTCATGTCTGATGTGAAAGTAGTTTGTTCTCAAAGCATCAAAGTGATGAAAACTGTTGTAGTTTGATGCAATGTCTGAAGCTAAATCTTGTGTTAAACCTGTGAGCAAGGCAGCATCCAGCAGTGACTGCATGGAATTGTTAATACCTTCAAACAACCCAACAAGTGCACTATATATTTCGTCTGCTATAGTTTGGCTAAAATAACATGGCATTGGCTCTTCGATAGCCTGACTAGCTTGATTGTCTGTACAATTACTGCACATACGCACACGCTCACAATTGTCACAACACTCATGCAACAGTAGCTCACTTTCACACTTTGTGCCAAAATGATGGATCAAGAACTTCCTCCTGCATTCCTTTAGTTCACAGTACTCCTCCACTTCTGGTCGCTCAGTAGCCTTACCTAAGTCTTCGCGGTTGTAGTATAAAATTGCCTCTGCTGATTGATTGTCTCTTCCAGCCCTTCCTGCTTCTTGACAATAGGCTGAAAATCAATATGACATTATATTCTACCATTTCAATATCAGTGATGATTTCTGAGGATAAATACAAAACATAAGTTAAGGTTTGAGGACGATACAGGATGGAACAGAATACAGATTGCTTGTAAAGGTTCACCTTGCTAGATACAAACCCCACAGTTTACACAATGGTAGAAGAATAAAGGAGCCCAGCACTTGTATAAACCAACCATATGAAACAGGATGTACAAGAACTAAATGAGGAGGACCAAGACCCAAATCCCATAGTTCACCTCAATGATACAAGAATAAAAGAGCCCAGGACTTGTATCAACCAGCCATACAAATTGAGAGTACAAGAACTACCCAAGGAGGACTGAGACCCAAATCACAGAGTTCAACCCAATAACAGAAGAATAAAGGAGCCCAGCACCGAGACCCATATCCCATAGTTCACCCCAATGATACAAGAATAAAAGAGCCCAGCACTTGTATCAACCAGCCATACAAATTGAGAGTACAAGAACTACCCAAGGAAGAACGAGACCCAAATCCCAGAGTTCACCCCAATAACAGAAGAATAAAGGAGCCCAGCACAAAGACCCAAATCCCATAGTGCACCCCAATGATACAAGAATAAAAGAGCCCAGCACTTGTATCAACCAGCCATACAAATTGAGAGTACAACAACTAGACCGTGAGCCATACACTTTTTTGTTACCATCTCAAGGGACAAATTCTTACTAGTACCATGTTATTGAGTACCTTGTAGAGAAACAAAAAATCCATGATAGCAGTGTGAACAGGGTAGCTGATTCCTGTTATTAGAGTTATCTCCCCCTTTTAAGCAAAACTATTGTTTCTTTAAAAAATCGTTTTCGCTGAAACTAGAAGGGCTACAGGTCTAATATTTTGCATGTATTATACATTTAGGGTCCTCTACCAAGTATTTATAAAATGGTGACCCCAGGGTCAAATATGGCCCAGCCCCGGGGGTAATATTTTTTCATACAGTTATATAGGAAATCTTATAAAATAAATGATTTCCCCTAAAACTGTAAGAGCTAGAGGTCCCATATTATGCATGAAGCATAAGCTTATAGTCCACTAGCAAGCTTGTTAAAATGTTGACCCTGGGGTCATATCTGGCTCCACCCCAGGGGTCATATATTAAATAGAGTCATATAGAAACATCTTTAAAATCTCTTCTTTAAAAAAAAACAAGAGCCAGAGGTCTACTATTTTGCATATTGTACAAGCTTATGGTTCTCTACCATTTTTGTTCAAATCGTGACTCTGTGTCCAACCAGGCCCTGTTCTGGGGTTAAAGTTTTACAAAGAGTTATATAGGAAAGTCCATAAAAATATTCTTTTTCTGATACTACAAGAGCTAGAGGTCTAATACGATGCATGTAGCATAAGAGTATCGATCTCTACCAATTTATTTTGTTCAAATGGTGATCTTATGTTCACATTTCGCCCGGTCCCGGGGGTCACATACTAACATAGAGTTTATTTCTGTTATGTAGGAACGTCTATAATCATCTTCTCTGAAACTACAAGAGCTAGAGGCGTAATAAGCTACATGTAATAATTTAAACGGTGTCCCTTGAATCAAATTTGGCCCTGTACCGGGTGTCACACTATAACATTGAATTATATAGGAAAACATATTCAAACAGCTTCTCTGATACTTCAAAAGCTAAATAATAGTTCGCATGTACCATAAGCTTATGATCCTCTACCTAGTTTGTTCACATGACGACAAGGGGGTCAAATATAGCCACTACGGGGGTCACAGTTTTACAGATTTATATAAAGAAATTGTTGTTGTTTCTTAAAACATGAGAACACTTTGAGACAAGGCGAGTGGGTCTCTTGTTTATGGCTTGAAGTTGTACACTTTTCATAAAATCACTTCAAAAGTTTTAAGCGAACTGAAATATATAGAGAATGTGACTTTTGATAAGGTATTCCATTATGAAGACTTAACCATGTTTACAAATCGCATATTGAATAAATCCACGAACTAAAATCACGAAGTAGACCACCGCATTTTCGACAAATTGCAAAAAGAACAGAAAGAAAAGGAAAAGGCATTTTACAGTTTAACTGTTGATTTTTAGGTGTTTGTTATACAAATTTTAAAATAACCCGCCAAATTACGACAACATTATTGCACTACAAAAACAGTTTATCAAAACTCTATCCAGGTGTTCATCTTATATAATAATCTTATATAATAATGCATATGTGTCGCTTAAAAGTATATGTTTATTCATGGGTTTTTGTAATATCCGTAAGTGAATAAGTATAAAATGAATTATCCATTTTTGTTTTTTTTGTCTGGCTGGTTAAAGCTTTTTATATTGTATCTATAGAGTTTTGATTCTCAAACGATGTAAATTATGTATATACCTCGTGGTCAGTAGGTTTAGAAACGATGTACATATGTTGTAAAATGTGGCTGTTGTTGGTGGGATAGCTACTTTAACTGTAGTAGCACCTGTATGTCGGATATAGCTTTAAGAGTAAACATCAGTAAACTTACCGTGATCACAAAATGTAATCTGTCTCGATGCACTGGGTACCGATTCTTATCTGGAAGCGTTTAATTTTTTTTATATCTTATATGTATGTTATATTGTCACATTAAGTTATAGTATTTAAACCAGATAATATGTACTGAGTATTCTTAATTGTCCTGTTTTATCCCAAGGCATTCATTGCCAAGTTTATCAAAACAGCAATGAGCTGGGCATATATAAGGCTTGCAGTCATATTGCAACTCGACATACATGAACTTGATGCTAACTTGATGTTTAGATAAGAGAGACCGTTGTGAACCCAGCTTCATGGATATAACCTTTATGACGGATTAACATTTTAGTTGTATGTATTTTAATGCAGTCATCCTGCTTGAGCGCATACTTTAACACCCCTCCACCCCCGCCCCCACCCCTCCCACTCCCTCTCTCTCTCTCTCTTCATTGGCAATACACCTTCTTTTTTAGGTCATAATCATTCCACTTGCACTTGCATGCGCAAAAGTAGGGTTGATGCTTACT